>CM053788.1:531036285-531217190 GCA_028749045.1 Cupressus sempervirens | reverse complement strand
TATTGAGAAATCCATTTTTCCATAGTGTGTATGCGTTATGGCCTAGGCTTAACAAGCATATCCCTGGGCCATAGTGCATACACACTATAGTGCATGCACACTATTGGAAATTTTGAAGAAAAAAAATGTGTCATCTTTTTGGCACCACAACCTGGTGCATTCTTCCATATATGTAGACAAAGTTTTTGTACTCTTCAGTTTCCTTCTTGCATTCTTCTTCATTATTTTCTACAAATTCATCAACTATAACATTTACACTTTCCACAATTTTTTTAGTGTTAGAATTCAAACATTTGTATGCCTTTATTTTAGTGGAATATCCTAAGAATACACCTTCATCACTCTTTGTATCAATTTTTTCCTTTCCTTGCATCTTTCAATATGTAGCACTTTCATCTAAAATTTTGAAATATTTAACATTAAGTACATAACCATACCATAGTTCAAAAGGTTCTTTTTTGTACCTTTATTGACTTGAGCATGGTTTAGTGTATAAAAAGTAGTACTTACATCTTCTCTCCAATAATTTTTTGAAATACTCTTCTCCATCATTAATGTTCTTATATAGTCCATGATTGAACTATTTCTTCTTTTAGTTATTGCATTCTTTGGTGGAGTTCTTGGTGCTAAAATTTGTCTCTTTGTCCTTTGTCATTGCAGAATTTATTGAAATCTTTAGATGTGAATTCACCTCCTCTATCTGATCTAAAGCACTTCAAAATATTAACTATTAACTTTTCAATCTAGGAGATTACTACTTAAACATTTGAAAAGCATCAAATTTTTCTTTTAGAAACATCATAGTCATCATTCTAGAGAGATCATCAACAAATATAATAATGTACTTCTCACCATAATAGTTTTTCATTCCAATAGGACCACATAAATTAGTACTAACCAACTCCAAAATATCATCATAAGAGTAGGTCTTTCTCTTGCAACTAGACTTTGTCATTTTTCCTATTTGACATTTCTTGCACATCACTTTATTAGGGTTTCTCAATCCTAGCAATCCTCTAAATCTTCCATTTTAGTAATATTTACCAAATTTTTAGAGTTCACATGACATAGCCTCTTATGCCTATCCAAACATCTTCAAATTGTGTGAGAAGACATGTATCATCATATAAACCTAGATAAAATAAGTTACCTCTTGTTTGCACTCCACTTCCAATTAGTTCACCAGAAACATCATAGATCTTTTCACTCTTGTTTTGGAATTTAACTTGGTATCCTAAACTATTCAAATGTGCAACACTCAAGAGATTATATTTCATTCCATCAACCCAATATGAATTGTCACATACATGATCTTGTTATTCAATATAATTAATCCTTTACCTTTCACATAGCATGGTGCATAATTTCAAAATGTAACTCAACTACCATTATAATGTGCTATCTTTTCAAAGTTACTTGTATCCTCGGTCATATGATGTGAGAAATCATTAATAAATTATTCATTTATCATTCTTACTCACATGTGAGATTAAAATAGTTTTCTCAGGTTTTTCATCTTTGTCAGATTCATCTTTCATTGCAACATACATAACTTCTTCATCATATTCATCAGAATTGCTATCAAAACCATCTTCTTCAGCAATGTAACAATATTTCTCACCTTTTCCTTTGTAGTCTATGTTTTTTGGTTGGTCTTAGATTGGTTTTGACAATTGAGTGTCAGCACACTTAACCAATTCATCAGGTGATGTCGAGTATAATACAAAAGTTGAGCTACAAAGTATGTTGAGCTAGAAAATTCAATAGGTTCTGAGTGAGATTCAAGTGCCAAGCAATCTTTAGCTGTTGAGCAAAGTTCAAGTGCTAAGAAAAGTATAGATGTAAAGTCACTATAGATGTTGAGTGAAATAGAATTGCTATAGAAGCCGAGTAAGCTAGTTTTCCTATATGTGCCAAGCATCAACAACTAGTATGTGTTGAGTAACACAGAATCAACATATGAGTTTGTGCCTTCACAAACTCAAATATAAACCATTTTTGGAGCCAACATGGGATGAATCTTGAAGGATCCTTAAGATAAGATCATGTCTTTTGCATTAGCTATGTAAGAAGGATGTAGCCAATAAGAAAAATGGAGAAGGCATGCAACCAATAAGAATAGTGCAAAGAATGAGCGAGAAATGAAGATTTAATATTGATCGTAGATTCATACCTAACCCTAAGTCTTTTAAATCTTTAAAAGGAGGATGAAACCCCTTTATATGTGTGTACAAAAGATGCATATGGGTGAACTATAGTAAAATTTAGAGGGGATTTTAAAAGACTTAGTGAAGAATAGTGCAAAATAGAAAAATTTAGTTGATCAAGAATAGAGTATTAGAGCTTTGAAAAGTGACATATCATATCAAGAAAGTATTAGAGCTGACAAAGAAGAACAAGGATCTGGAATCGGCAATTGAAGATTGCAAAGCTATCAGGTCAAAGACTTTCTAATACTCTCTAGCAATTGTATTAGAAAATAGAAATCCTATGGACTTAGGTTGGCCTAGTAGCCATTTATAAATCCTTTAATAGGGTGGCATTCCAAGTGAATGTACAAAAGTCCCTTAACTAGGCCTACTTTTAGCAGGGTAGTGAAATCCTTTAACTTGGTCACTTTTAACAGTGTGTAAATTCTTTAACAAGATAGGCCTTTCACAAGGCAGACCATTTGAAGTGGTCAAAAATTATAACCTTGAATAGTTACACATTGTTGCAGGGATATTTTGTGGATGTCATCCCTACCCCAGTTTTACCTTCTCATTTTGGAAGGTTTTTGGGTTAACAAATTTGTGTGTTGTCTATTTTCATGCATGTCTTTACATTCATGTTTATTAGATGAATTAGATGCATTTAAATGGTTTCAGTTAAAAGGATTTGAAAAGGTTAAAGTTAGTTACTTATGATTCACCACCCCCCCCCCCCCCACCCTCTCAGAAGTAAATCTTCCCACTTGTTAATTCCAACAATAGGTATCAGAGCTTAGTTCTCACAAGGAGGAGCCTCACAAATTGGAGAAAAGATCTAGAAATGGAAGTCTAAAAACTTGGGAAGATCATACAAAATCAGGTAATTAACATTCAACTTGCTTTACATGCCTTGGAAGAAGCCAAAGAAGAACTGAGAAAATCCTTAATGAAAAGAAGAGAGATTGCCATAGCTGAGAATGACACACAATACAATGAGATTGACACCTCAAATTTGTTTTCAAATGGAGATTCCAAAGAGTTTGATGCAGAAATAGTAGACCTGATGGAGAAAAATAGAACTCAAGTAGAAGAAATTAGAACACTCAAGCTTGAACAAGAATCACAAGCCATAATGCTTTGTGATGTGACTAAATAGAAAAAAGGAGCTATTGAAGAATAGGCTATGCTAGAACAAGACAAGAGAAACCTTGCCAATAGACTAGAAGAAAATTCAATTGAGCTTGTAAGAATTTAAAACATGTAGCTAGACACCCTAAGTTAGATGATGAATGCACATCATGAATTAAATGTCAAGGATATTGAGATATCTACACTGAAGATGCAAAATGAACAACTATAAAATGACCTAAAAATAGAAAAGGAGATTGAAGAGAGCTTCAATAAACCTAATGAGGCCATCAAGTACCTTGAGAAACTACTAAAATCACCAAGGGCAAGCAATGATACTTTAGGACTAGGATACACCAACACTGAACAAGGAGAATCATCCAAGACTGCAGAAGAAAGGAGTAACAAAGGTAAGAACACTAAACCTACTTGTCATTTTTGTGGTTAAAAGGGACATACTTATAATGTGTGTAGGAGCAAGAATTTCCATCAACATGATAAGCCTAAGAATACAAGTCATTGTCATAAGTGAAAAAAGCAAGGACATCAAGCACATAATTGTAGGACTAGGACTATCAGACCACCAAGATTTGAAGGTCCCTATTACAATTGCAAGAAGTATGGACATAAAACTTTTGTGTGTAGATCAAAACCTATGTGGACATCAAATTAGGAAGCAAGGGAAGGTAATCATGGTCATTACTACAATTGGGACTACAACACTAGGTATAGTTGTCATTAGTATTAGGAATATGTACACATTCCTAAAAATTGCATAAGGACACATTTTAGAGGGAACTACAACAGATGGTTGAGTCAAACCATATGTTTTATTTGCTTGAAGACTATTCATATCAACAAGAATTTCCCAATGAGGTCAAAGGCATCCAACTCAAAGAATGACAAAAGAGAAGGTAGGTGTTCAACACATAAAAAGAGAAATGAACAAGACATGGAAGAAGAAATATGAGAGTAGTACATCAAATGAAGAGATCACTTCACCTAACAAGTCAAGTGTTCACACTTCATCAAACTAAGCAAGAGAAGACATAAGGGACTGATTTACAAAGTTTTAACATACATCAATTCCTAGACAAGAAAGTACTAAAAAAGAATAGATCAGCATGATCAAAGATGCAAAGTTAAAAGTTCAAGATTTCACAAATGTTGTTCAGTTTCCCTCAAATGCTGAGTAAAAAATCTAGTACAAGCCAAGTTGGTAGAAGAAACCAAGTAAAGAAGAAATCTTAGTTGAAGCTGAGTAAGTAATACTCCTATGGAAGTTGAGTGGTGAAAAGACAATGGAAGCCAAGTAATGTTGAATCCTTTAGAAGTTGAGTGGATAGCTATAAATGCACTAAGCATTAAATGCAATGAAAATAGGGTATATTATCATATTTTCAATCATTTTTCTTCATCATGAATGAAGAGTAAAGATGAGAAAGAGTGTGGAGTGAATCAAAAGTAGAGAATCCAGTGCATAAGAAGATTTCAACAACATTCTAGCATAAGTCCATTGATTTCAAGGTATTTATGACTGTGTCAAGCTATGTAGTTTTGTGTTTTCTTCATGTTAAAACTCTAGGATTATAAAAATGGCCTCTAACTCTAGAAAAACATAGGAAAAGGAATCATTTGAAGTCCAGCTAGTGTTAAAAGAGGTCAGACAACTTGATTTTCATCCAATACCTAAAGTTATATATAAGAAATATCCAACTAGAGCCCTATCCATCATACCTCCTAAAGTTGTAATGGTTCACGATGTTAGGAAATTACTATAATTGCAAGATTGGAGCCATAGTTGACATGGAAATGAGGGAGGCATATGAGAAATTGTGTGAAAATGGAGTGTTGAAAGAAGAATACAAAATTGTTGAAAACAAGGGTTTAACATGTGCACTAGAATTCCCTATAGTATTCAAGATAGAATGGATTAGGCTAATGTTGAGCAGAATACATGATGGAAGCTTATGATTGGAGGATGGCCCTATAAAAATTACAAAGAGAATTGTACATAGAGTAATAGGGTACCCAACCCTAGATCAGTCGAAGACCCTTAGGAGTGATTCTAAGGAGGCAATTGAGAAAAACATAGGTGCTAAGTGGAATAAGAGAGGGATGACAATTGACACTATCGAAGATCCTCTAGTTGACTTTGTTGTTAGGGTCATTGCACACAAATTCTACCAATCCAGCAGACTCAACAGTGTGCCCTGCATTGTAGTAGATGTAGGATACAAATTGGTGAAGGATCACACATATGATCTTACAAAACTACAACTGCAATAGATCAATGAAAATCTAGTAGCAATCAGGAGAACAAAGGGAGCCCAATGCAAATTCGGTGTCATTGTGACATGTATTTTCTTTTATGTTCAGAATGAATTTCCTTGATTTTGAAAAATTACATGGAAAACTAATAGGACAATCATAGTTCAAGTCAATGAATACATAGAGTAGATGGGAGCTAATTTTGAGACCTTGATGACTAGTTATTTTGAGGACTTTAGGAAGACAGTGAAGAAAAGGCTCAAAATTCTAGTGTCATTAGTGGAGAAACATGTAAATGATGTTGAACAAATAAGTAAGATTGACAATTCAGTGTCAACACACTTACCATTTTCACTACACATGTTGAGTTATAGATAGTGCCGAGCAAACCAAAAGATGGTATGTGTCGAGCAAGTCATTGTAGGTGCCAAGCAGATGAGATCAATATGTGTCGAGTAACTCAGGATCCAACAGGTGTCGAGAAATGAAGAAAACTAATAGGTGTTGAGTAACACAGTAATTCTACTGGAGCCGAGTAATGTAAAAACATAGTGGATGTCAAGAAATCCAGAATAGATGATGTCGAGCATCAGTATTACTTCATGTGCCGAGCAATGCCAGATTAGCATAAGAGTTTGTGCCAATACAAACCATGATGTGAAATTGTTATGCATGACTCATGATAGGACAAAAGGATAAGATCAAATCATCACAACCACCTATGCAATCATCATGCATCCAATCAAAAAATTGGAGATTGCATGCAACCAATGGGTAAATTTTTAGGATTTGAGTAGGAACATTTTATCCAAGGATGCATAACGAACCACTAATCTTTATAAAGGAGTCTTGACACCATTGAATAGAGAAATGAGAAGTGCAAAAAGAAGAAGGAAAAGTAGAGCCTATTATTAAGGTCATTGCAGAACTTTTGGTGTCAAAGGTTAAGTGGAAAGGACAACATTTACACATCTATTTGATCATAACAGAACAAGGAACACAATCAACAGATCAGATCTAACAGAGATCAGTTATAGAAGAGCAAATCAAGAGCCTGAGATCAGCACTAGAGAGTGCATTAGATCAGGTGTATTATTCTAGTACTCTCTTACAATTGTATTAGGAATTTTGAAATCCTATTTAGTTAGGTGGGTTTAACAACCTTATGAAGATCCTTTAACAGGGTGGCATTCTAAGTTGAATGTTCTTTAGTCCTCTAACAAGGCACACTCCTAACAGGGTGTAGAAATCCTTTAATAGGGTCACATTTTACAGTGTGTAAAGCCTTTAACAGGGCAGGCCTTTAATAGGGCAAACAATCAAAAGTGGTTGAAATCAATTGCTGTAGTAATTTCATGGGTATCATCCCCACCCTAGTTTTACCGTCTTATTCCTGGAGGGTTTTTGGGTCACCAAATTCTCAAGTGTTATGTGGTGATGCATGTTTATTTCTCATGATTGTTTAATATTTATATGCATGCATGTTAATTTTAGTTATATGTTATTAAGGGTTTAAAAAGTAGTCAAAAGGCTAGTACTTCTAATTCACCCCCCCTCTAAGAAGCATTGTTCCCATTAAGACATTTCAACAATTGGTATAAGAGAGAAGTTCTCTCAAGAAGAAGCCTAATAGCTTGGAGGAAAAGATCTGAAGATGGAAGTCTTCAAGCTTGGGAAGGTCATTGAGAACCAAGTGATAGATGTGCATCTCGCTCTATACAAGGTAGAGGAAGCTAGAGAGGAATTAAGAAAATCCTTAAAAAGAAGGAAGGAAATAGCTATAGCCAAAAATGATATTCACTACAAGGAGATTGACACCACACAAGTATTTTCCAAAGGAGATTCCAAAGAATTTGATGCAGCAATAGTAGAACTGATGGAGAAAAATAGAGTTCAAGTAGAAGAGATAAGAACTCTTAAGATAGAGCATGAATCATAGGCCATGATGCTATGTGAAATCACTGAGCAAAAAAAAAGAGCAGTTGAGGATAGAGTCATGATGGAAGATGACAAAAGAAATCTTGCAAATAGACTTGAAGAAAAATGTACTGAATTAACAAGGATCTCAAACATGCAGATGGATACACTTGCCCAACTGATGATCCTTCATCATGAACTCAATATGAAAGATATTGAGATCTCTACTTTGAGGATGCAGAATGAATTAAAGAGAGAAAAAGAAATAGCTAAGAATCTCAACAAGTCAAGTGAATCCATCAAGTACTTCAACTAGTTGCTAAAATCCCCAAGACCAGCCAATGATACATCAGGACTTGGATACATCAGCACTGAAGTTGGGGAATCATCAAAGAGTGTTGAGAAAAGAAGTGACAAAGGTAAGGACTCTAAACCCACTTGTCATTACTATAATAAAAAGGGACATACTACTAATGTTTGTAGGAGTAGAAGGATCAATCAGCCAAACACACCCAAAAGAAAGGGTTACTGTCACAAGTGCAACATGCAAGGACATATGACACAAGACTACAGGTCTAAAGTCACAAGGACACAAAGATTTGATGGACACTGCCACAATTGCAAGAAGTATGGACATAAAGCCTTTGAATGCAGATCAAAGCCTATGTGGACACCAAATCAACATGTAAGAAGGGACAACTATGTACATCATTACAATTGGGACTACAATACAAGGAAAAGCTATCACTATTGTCAAGAATATGGACATATACCCCAAAACTGCATAAGAACACATTTCAAGGGGAACTATAAAAGATGGTTGAACCAAACTACTTGCTTTAGTTGCTTTAGTTGCTTGAAAACTAGACATGTTAGTAAGAATTGTCCAACAAAGGCCAAAGCATCCAAGACTGAAGTAAATAAAGGCAAAGAAAAAGTTGAGGAGGCACACATTAGAGCAGACATAAAGAAGACATGGCAGAAAAAGGATGGATCAGGTACATCCAATGGAGGGGTCACTTCACCCAAGAGCTCAAGTGATCATACCTCATCCAACTAATCACAAGATGAGCCTATGGGGCTAATACATATAAGGAAGTATCATACATTAGCCCTAAACCATGATGAAGCACTGTAAAGTACAAATTTGCATGAGATAAGATGCTAAGACAAAACTTGAATGATAATGCTGAGCTATCTTTAGTTGCTAAGTAAAACTACTTTGGATGTCGAGTTAAGAAGTTTAGTGGAAGCCAAGTAAAACTGTAGTGGTTGTCGAGTTACTACCAAAATTAGTAAATATCGAGTGAGAATAGCTGCCAAGTGAAATAGAACAGATGTTGAGTTGAAATTTTTTTGAAGCCAAGTGACTAGTGAATGTACAAAATGCATTAAATGCAAGGTTTTTAAGTTGCTTAAAAGTAAATATTGATTCATTTTGATCCATTCAAATGAAGAGCGATTACCAGGAGCACGACTAAGCAATTTTCAAGCATTCAACCAGTGATTTGCAGTGATTCAGCATCTACCCAAGCAATCTAAGTAGTTAACTAGGTATTTTCCTTCAGGTGTCGATTTGTATAGTTTGAGAAATTTATTTTAAATCGTAAAACCCTAGTTCATTTTAAAATGGCATCTAGTTCAAAGTTGACCCAAAGAAAAGAGAGCCATGAAATTCAACTTGTCAGCAATGAGGTTAAGCAACCCAAATTCAGGCCAATCCCAGAAGTTGCATATAAAAATGATCTAGGTAGTGCCCTATCTGCCATCCCTAAAAAAGTTGTTATGGTTCAGGATGTGTGAAAGTGTTATCACTGCAAGATTGGAGCCATAGGAGAAATGGAAATCTTTAATGCCTTTGACAAACTCTATAACAACAGTATATTGAAGGATGAGTTTTCAATCATAGAAAAGAAAGGTTTAACCAAAGCCCTAGTTTTTCCAATCATATTCAAAACTAAGTGGATATGCATAATACTTAGTAGAATTCATGATCGATCATTTTGGTTAGAGAAAGGACCAGTTAAAATTACCAAGAAAATGGTTCATAGGGTCACAGGTTTTCCAACTCTAGATCGGCCCAAGACTCTAAGAAGTGAAAAGAAGGAAACAATAGAGAAGAACACAGGTGCAAAATGGAATAATAGGGGAATGACAATTGACACATTAAAAGACCCCCTATTAGATTTTTCTATGAGGATCATATCACACAAATTTTATCAGTCTACCAAATTGAATAGCATGCCTTGTATAGCTATTGATGTTGCATACAAACTGATGAAGAAGGATCATACATATGACCTTGCAGAGCTCATGTTGCAACAAATTAATGAAAATCTTGGAGCTATTAGAAAGTCCAAGGGAGCACAATGTAAATTTGGGTCAGTACTAGTTTGTATATTCTTCTATGTCATGAAGGAATTCCCTTCATTTAGCAAAGTCAACTAGAGTCAGAACAAAACAATTGGTTATCAAATAAATGATTTCATTGCACAAATGGGAGATAGCTTTGATGATCAAATGTCTATCTATTTTGATGATTTCAAGAATGCAATGAAGAAAAGAATGAGGATACCAATTTCACTAGTAGAAAAGCATGTAAATGACATATGCTTTCTTTTTGAAATTGACTATACTTATATCCAAGTAATCCTTCCAAGAGTAAGATGGCATAGACCATTGGGATATGAGCTTGATGTTGACCAAGCTTCAGCAGCCATTACAACACTACTTGTAGAGGAAATGGAAAAAATTGCAAAGGCATTTGGAACCTATGATGTTGTCAAATCAAGGGTGGTAATAGACCTCAAGACTGCCATAGCAGTGAAGAAGAAGGACAAGTTGGTGAAGAAGATAAGGAAGAAATTTGGTGTTGAAGAAACAAGTGTTGCAAGAGAAGCAGAGGAGATTAGTGATGATGAAGAGGAAGGGAATGATGAGAAAGATGAAGATGAGCAAAAACAAGGGCCACTTGAATTGTCACAAGGCCAAGGTGAAGACAAAGATGAGAGTGCCAAGGAAGAAGGAGCCAAGGAAGCACCCATCAAAGGCAAAGTCATCAAAAGGAAAGCAAAAACATCTCCTGCTTCTCAGCCTACATCAAAGAAGCCAACAACCAGAGCTACAACAAGGGACACCACACAAAAAGCCAAAGAGGAAGCTACAAAGAAGAAGAAGATAGTCAAGAAGGCACAGGAAGAGCCAAGGAAAAGGAAAAGATATGTGGCTCAACCTGATACTAATGAGGAAGATCGGTCTGAAAAGGTAAGTCATCCTCCTAAGTCTTTAGTTGATATATTATGTGAAAAGATTAGAAATGGAGACTTAAGTGAAATGAAAAAGATTGATTTCAATAAGTTCACCAAAGAGGAACAAAACAAAATAGAAGAATCAGTTTATGCATTAATGTGATAGTTCAAGTATACACCTCTTGAACTAGATGGATAATTGCCAAAGGAATTGTCTAAAATTGTAGAAGATAGATGGCATTTCTATTTGAAAATGGAAAAGGAGATGAGAGAATCAACCCTAGCAAGCATACTACCTAATTTGACAAGGGAACAGATAACTAAAGTAGTCAAAAGGAATAACACTAGGTTTACACCTAAGTATAGGGTATTCTCCATTCTCCAAAACAAAATTGAAGAAGTTGTACAGAAAACCACAAGATTGTGGAAGAATTTGTATAAGAAAATTGAAGATGTCCTTGAAGAGGAATACAAAGAAGAAGCCACAGCTAAATCAAAAGAGAAAAGAAAGAGGAGAGAAGAGAAGACAGAAGTAGAGAAAAAGGTTGAAGAGGAAGAAAGCAAAGATATTGATGAGCAATAAAGTGTGAAAGACACACAACTTCCACCTCCTAGCCCTCTTCACTCTACTATCACACCTGTAGAAATCATAAAGATTAAGGATGTTGTTGACACCTCAAGTCAAAACATCAATCCACTAACTGCAGAGGATCTCACTAAGATCCTTGACCAAACAACTCTTCAAGCACAATTGTGTACGAGTCCCATATTGGTCAGTGTAGATGAGCTTCAAAAGTCAATAGATAAACTCAAAGAATCCAAGGTGTCACCACAAGAACCATCTCAGATCATTCAAACTATTGGACTTCTATTTCTACTATCTCCATCACCACCAAGAATAGCCATGCCAGCTCATCAGGAGCCGAGTGCAAAAGTAGGAGAAGTCATAGGTACATCAGTATAGATAACAAGTACACCCCCAGCCATAGTGATACAAGAAGAGGATAAGGAAAAAACACAGGATAAGGAGGAGTCTACAATAAAAACTTTGGTTGAACTACCAAAAATAGGAACTCCTACCAAACCTGTTCAGCATTCGAGTACTGAAAAGATGACCTTACACATTAGTACACCAAGCTCAAGTTCTACTAGGGTAGCCAGGACCATTCATTATGGTATTCCTAAGCTTGATGAAGAAATTAAAATACCTTATTATGATTCAAGAACTTTAACTGAAGAAAAGATGAATGAAATATAGAGTGCATTGGATAAGAGAAGGAGGCAAGAGGCATTGAGGAAAGACTACAAATACAAGCAAACAATGAATGAGATCAAACATATATTCATGGATGCATTCAACCTACAACCTCCATATTCAAGCAGGCCAATCCTTGAGAAACTATTTGATACAGTTGACCAAGTGAATAATGAAAACCATGATACAAATTTAAAATTCATGGAATGGTCAAAAAAGAAGTTTGTAGGCAAGGTCATCCAAAAGATAGTCAATAACATAATTTTAGGACAAGTTGACCTAGCCACAAAATTGGATAAGGTAAAGGTTGTACTAGGGAATATCTTTTCCCTTGATAGTAAATTGTGTATTTTTATAGGTTCACACAAGTAATAAATCCAAAAATTTTGAACCTTGATAGCAAACTAAAGCTCTCCAGCATGCAACTACCTTGAAATCCTGCACACAGTGAGAAGCATTTTACTCAAATGTTTCACACTTAGAGGGAATTAGCAGCATTATCAGTAGAAGAGGCCACTATTAAAGAAAATTTGATGCAAATAAAAGCCTCTATTACTCCTCATTTGGAGATATTGTACATAAGGAGAAAATGTATGCAGAAATAGTCCTAAATAAGGATCCAAATATTTCTACACATGAAGGACTTGTTGATCTAGCAGCAAAGCTTGCAATCCAAAACAAGTCATTGGATATTGTATTGAATAACTGGGATGTAGCTCTCAAAATACTCCTTATTTGGAGATGCAAATACAAGCCTCTATTACTCCTCATTTGGAGATATTAAATAAGGAGAAAATGTATGCAAAAATAGTACTAAAGAAGGATCCAAATATTTCTACACGTGAAGGACTTGTTGATCTAGCAGTAGAGCTTGCAATCCAACACAAGTCATTGGATATTGCATTGAATAACTAGGATGTAGCTCTCAAAATAAAATATTTTTAACCAAGCATGGCATTACTAGTTAGGACCCTTTGACATAAGTGTCAAAAAGGGGGAGAAAATATTCAAAAGGGGAGATAATGTAGGAGATTATATTCAAAGGGGCAGATATATTAAAAGAGGAGAAATGCATATAGTAAAATAAGGAGATAATAGGATTAGAAGGCAAGAACAAGTCAGAAATAGGTCAAAGAATAAAGTACACCAGGCATAATGGCATAAGACATCAGAATTCATGACATAATCAACTCAGGGGGAGTCATAAGGTATATTGTTGTTCACAATATATTTTCTTAATTTTTGCAAGAAAAGAATGTACATATAATGGTTGGATCATGAATGATCAATTAAGTGTATTTGACACTCATATCAAAGGGGGAGATTGTTGATCAAATAAATAAGATTGACAATTGTGTGTCAACACACTTAACCATTTTCACTACACATGCTGAGTTACAGATAGTGCCAAGTAGACCAGAAGATGGTATGTGTCGAGCAAGTCACAGTAGGTGTCGAGCAGATGAAACCAATATGTTCTGAGTAACTCAAGATCCAACAAGTTCCAAGCAATGAAGAAAACTAACAGGTGCCAAGTAACACAGTAATTCTATAGGAGCCGAGTAACGCAAAAACACAATGGATGCCGAGCAATCTAGAATAGATGATGTCGAGCATCAGTATTACTTCATGTGCCGAGCAATGCCAGATTAGCATAAGAGTTTGTGCCAATACAAACCATGATGTGAAACAGTTATGCATGACTCATGACAGGATAAAAGGATAAGATCAAATCCTCACAACCACCTCTACAATCCCCATGCAGCCAATCAAAAAATTGGAGATTGCATGCAGCCAATGGGTGAATTTTTAGGATTTGAGTAGGAACATTTTATCCAAGGATGCATAACGAACCACTAATCTTTATAAGGGATTCTTGACACCATTGAATAGAGAAATGAGAAGTGCAAAAAGAAGAAGGAAAAGCAGGGCCTATTATTAAGGTCATTACAGAACTTTTGGTGTCAAAGGTTAAGTGGAAAGGACAACATTTACACATCTATTTGATCATAACAGAATAAGGAACACAATCAACAGATCAGATCTAGCAGAGATCAGTTATAGAAGAGCAAATCAAGAGCCTGAGATCAGCACTAGAGAGTGCATTAGATCAGGTGTATTATTCTAGTACTCTCTTACAATTGTATTAGGAATTTTGAAATCTTATTTAGTTAGGTGGGTTTAATAGCTTTATGAAAATCCTTTAACAAGGTGGCATTCTAAGTTGAATGTTCTTAAGCCCTCTAACAAGGCACACTCCTAATAGGGTGTTGAAATCCTTTAACAAGGTCACATTTTACAGTGTGTAAAGCCTTTAATAGGGCAGGTCTTTAACAGGGCAAACCATCAGAAGTGGTTGAAATCAATTACTGCAGTAATTTTTTGGGTATCATCCCCACCCCAGTTTTACCTTCTTATTCTTGGAGGGTTTTTGGGTCACCAAAATCTCAAGTGTTATGTGGTGATGCATGTTTGTTTCTCATGATTTTTTAATGTTTATATGCATGCATGTTAATTTTAGTTATATGTTATTAAGGGTTTAAAAAATAGTCAAAAGGCTAGTACTTTTGATTCACCCCCTTCCCCCCCTCTCAGAAGCACTCTTCCCATTAACACATTCCAACAAATGATGTATGTTTTTGTGTAGATATAGACTATACATACATACAAGTTGCCATACCAAGAGTGAGATGGTTAAGACCTCTTGGGTATGAAATAAACATAGATGAAGCATCAACAACAATAACTGTATTATTAGTACAGGAAATTGATAAGGATGCACCACATTTTGTAACTTATGACATGGTGAGATCAAAAGTGGATATGGAGTCAAGAAGACTACCTCCACTTTGAAAAAGAAGGACAAGCTAGTTAAAAAGCTAAATGCTAAATTTTTGGAAGGTACTATAGAAGAAGAAGGTGAACATGACAAGGGTGATGAAGAAGAACAATATCAAGGGCCACTTGCCTTAACCCAAGGTATGGGAGAAGATGCAGATAAGGAGGCAAGTGTCGAGTAGGAAGCACCAAAGGCTGAGCCAAAGAAGAGAAGAGCTCAAAAATAGCCAACTACACAACCCAGAGGAAAGAAGAAACCAACAAAGCCAAGTCCAACTAAGCCAACTACAAGAGCTGACACCAAGGCTACAACTAAAAGGGAAAAAGAGTAGGATAAAAAGAAGGCAACAAAATAAGGAGGACCTATAGAGCAAAAGAAAAGGAGAATATATGTTGCACCTCCTAAATCAGACAAAGAAAGAATAGAGTCTGATGAAGATCAATTTAGATTGGTAAGCCATTCTACCACATCCAAATTGTAAGGAATTTGTAATAATATTAGAGATAATGTTGATTTAACTGGTCTATAGACCATTGAATTCAATAAGTTGTCAAAGGAACTACAAAATATAGTGGAAGAGTCCATCTACACTATGATGGAAAAGTTCATGACCACTCCACTTGAACTAGATAATTGAATGCGTAAGGAGCTAAGCTCATTAGTTGAGAATAAATGGCATTATTGTCTCAAAATGGAGAAAGAAATAAGGGAGTCTACATTGGCTCATGTAATGCCAGACCTTACTAAAGGTCAAATAACAAAGGCTAGTAAGAAGCATGGGAGCAAATTTGCACCCAAATACAAAGCCTTCAATATTTTGCAAAATAAAATAGATTTTGCGCAAAATTCCACGCAAATGTGGAAATTAATATATGGATTGGCAACTATGAAGGAAGGATAGGAAGACCCATTTGAGGGTAGAAATAATGGATAAGAAGAAAAGAATGAGAATGAAGAAGAAAGAGAGAAAGAAAAAGATGAAGGAGAGAAAGAAAAAGATGAGGTAGAGGAAAAAGAGACAGAAAAAGAGATAGTGGAGAAAACACATGGTGAAGAGGCAATAGCTGAAGAGCAGTAGACTGAACAGAGTGTCCAAGACACCCGACTACCTCCATTAAGCCCTCCACACATAAAACATGTAGATATAGTAATTGTAAAGGATGTTCTTGACACTTTAAGTCAAAAAATCAATCCTTTAACTACAAAGGATCTCAAAAGGATCCTTCACCAATCTACATTGCAAGCACAACTTTGTGCAAATCTAGTTTTGGTGAGTGTTGATGAGTTGTAGAGAGCTATAGTAGAGATAATAATGGAGAAAGAAAGCACACAAGAACAATCTACACAACCTCCCATAGCTATAGTAGATCAACCCAAAGAGCAAGAAGAACAAGACAAAATTGCTAAGGTTGATAGAGTTACAACAAAAACAAAAACTACTGAGGAGCAAGCAAAGGAACAAACAGGGCAAGATGTTCCTACTACATAAAGCCAAGGTGCACCGCCTCAAATTATCATTATAGATCAAGGTAGTAGAGAAGAGGAGAAAGAAGTAGAGAAAACTCATAAAGAGCAAGAGGCAATACAAACATTGGTGAACTTGCCTACCTTGAAGACTCCTAATAAGAAGTCGAGCACTAATGTAGTACCATTGTAGATTTCAACACCAAGCTCAAGCTCCACCAAGGTTGTAAGGGTACTTCACTATGGAGACCCTACACTTGATGAAGAAATAGTCATACCCAATTATGACTCAAAAAATATGAACCTACAATAGATAAATGAAGTGCAAGAGGTAATAGAAAGGAGGAAGAGACAAGAGATACTAAAAAATGAGTATAGACAAAAGAAAGCCCTAGTGGAAACCAAAGCAATATTTCTTGATGCATTCAGCTTGCAGGTACCTGATGAAACCCAGCCCATCATCGACCAATTGTCCAACATTGTGGACCAAGTATAGAATGAGGACCTAGAAACTAATGTTAAATTATTAGAATGGTCAGAAAAGAAGTTTTAGATGAAAGTGAATGAGAAAATATCAAGTGAAATAGCTCTTTCACAAGTTGAATTGGTGAAGAAGATTGAAAAATTGAGGAAAGTACTTGAGAATGTATTCTCATTGTATGCCAAGTTGTGTGATTCATCATATTTCACATAGGAAACTAGCCAAAGGATACTGAGCTTGGAACAAAATCTAAAGATTTCTAGCACTCAACTACCCAAAGATCTAGCTTAGAGTGAGAAGCATTTTTCAACTACAATCCACACACATAAAGAGTTAGTTGTGTTGACAACAGAAGAGACAAATATCAAGGCCAAATTGATCCAAATTCAATCTTCCATTACCCCACATCTAGAAGTACTCCATAAGGAATAGGCCTATGCAAAAAATGTTCTAAAGAAAGATCCTAATCTTTCTATTTTAGAAGGTCTTGTACATCTTGTAGCAGAGATAGCTATCTAGTACAAGTCATCGGAGATTGCTTTAGATAATTGGGATGCTTCTCTCAAGAGTGTTATGGAGGTAAATAAAACATTTTTGGCAAAGTATTCTATTCACCCTTAGGACCCTTTGACATAAGTGTCAAAAAAGGGGGAGATATAATGTTTTGGGGGAGATGTGAATAAAAATGGTTACATAATCCATTTTTTTATGGAAGCAATAAAGAAATGGGGAGATATTCACATTCACATTTTTTATGGAAGTAATAAAGCCAAAAGGATGTAAAACTACAAGAAGATGTGATAGGGAACAGATATAGAGTACAAGAAGAAAAAACATGGTACAAACAGATACAGAGTGTAGACAAGACAAAAAGTATTAGATATATTAGCATGAGACACATTCAGCATAAGAATTTTGGTTACAGGAATGGAAATGGTACATCATCTTAGGGGGAGTTACAAGACTTTGAGGTATACAAAATTTTGAATAATTTTTTGAAGTCTTGTACATATGCTGAATAGAATATGTAGTATACCCATAGAGATCAGATTTATAATGTTTAGTTAAGTATTTTTTCCACTCATGTCAAAGAGGGAGATTGTTGGTTTGAGATTGGTTTTGACAATTGAGTGTCAATGCACTGAACCAATTCTTCAATTGATGTTGAGTATAATATAGAAGCTGAGCTATACTGTATGTTGAGCCAAAAAATTCAATAGGTGTTGAGTGAACTTTAGGTGCCGAGAAAAGTTCAAGTGCATAGCAAAGTATAGATGTTGAGTCACTATAGATGTCAAGTGAAACATAATAGCTATAGGAGCTGAGTGAGGTAGTTTTCCTATATGTGTTGAGCATCAACAACTAGTATGTGCCAAGTAACACAGAATCAGCATATGAGTTTGTGCCTTCACAAACTTAGATGTAAACCATTTTTGGAGCCGACATGGAATGAATCTCAAAGGATCTTGAAGATAACATTGTATCTTTTGCATTACCTATGTAATCAGCATGTAGCCAATAAGAAAAATGGATAAGACATCCAACCAATAGGAATAGTGCAAAGAATGAGTGGTAAATGAAGATTTAATATTGATCATAGATTCATACCTAACCCTAAGTCTTCAAAATCTTTAAAAGGAGGACGAAACCCCATTATATGTGTGGATGAAAGAAGTGTATGGGTGAACTATAGAAAAATTTAGAAGGGAGTTTAAAAGACTTAGTGAAGAATAGTGCAACATAGCATAATTTAGTTGATCAAGAATAAAGTATCAAAACTTTGAAGAGTGACATATTAGATCAAGAAAGGATCAGAGCTAGTAGAGTAGAACAAGGATCTAGAATTAGCAATTGAAGATTGCAGAGCTATCAGGTCAAAGACTTTCTAATACTCTCTAGAAATTGTATTAGACAATGGAAATTCTATGGACTTAGGTTGGCCTAGCAGCCATTTGTAAATCCTTTAACAGGGTGGCATTCCAAGTGAATGTACAAAAGTCCTTTAACCAGGCTTACTTTTAGTAGAGTAGTGAAATCCTTTAACTAGGTGACTTTTAATAGGGTGTAAAGTCTTTAATAGGATAGGCCTTTCACAAGGCAGACCATTGGAAGTGGTCAAACATTGTAACCTTGAATAGTTACACGTTGTTGTAGTGATATTACCTTCTCATTTCAAAGGGTTTCTGGGTTACCAAATTTGTATGTTGTCTATTTTCATGCATGTCTTTACTTTCTTATTTATTAGATGAAATAGATGCATGTAAATGGTTTCAGTTAAAAGGATTTGAAAAGGATAAAGTTAGTTACTTCTGATTCACCCCCCCTCTCAGAAGTAAATATTCCCACTTGGTAATTCCAACATATATAAGCATGAATGATGATGATATTCCTATAGGGGAGTATCTTAACATTGCTAGAGAATTCAACAAACTGATATCATGACTATGTGTTGCATTCATGACTATGTTTTTCATTGATGTCAACATACTATGAATATTGGTAGAGTGTAAGATAGTATTTGAGATTGTATGAATCAAGGATTGAAGACGAGGTCAAATATAGAGGACATATTTTATTGTACGAATCAAGGATTGAAGATGAGGTCAAAATTCAAGACTGGTAAGACTTATGTGAGCTTTATAGAAGAAAAATTATAGATAGAGTTTGTGAGAAGTGGTTTATGGTATCTGCATTATATTTCCTCATAGGGATAGAATCTAGATGAGTGTAGTCAGATAGACCAAGAAGATATTATGATGATTACACCAAAAAGTGCATAAAGTCCAAGATCATACATATGAGAAGTTTTAATTATTGTGAGCCAACAATACTATGTAATTATGAAAATCAATATTTCAGTGTGTTATGTTAATGAGGCCCTATGGTAATTGATTGGGAAAGCCTCAAGGTAGACTCAATGAATTATTTTGAGGATTTGGTTTAAAGGAAATTTATTTTCCTTGTGATAAGGTGTGTAAGTGTGAATTGTGAAAGTTATATGTGAATTAAGTAAATGTGAGTAAGAAATCAAAGGGATCATCATGATGTGGGTTTATAGATTTGATTTTGAGATATGGGATGTGTTTTATACAAAAGAGGCATGGTAAGAGGTGAGAGAAAGAGTTGAGTTGCTGATATTAGTTGCACTTATATTATTCTAAAGAAATAATATAGAGGCCAGTTGGACAATAGTTTGATGGTGTTTCCCCTAAATTTGTTTGGAAAATTTGTTCTTCTACCTTCTATAACTCCTAATTGTTGGAAACTACAATTGTAAAAATTGTTATGTAGTCATTGATGTCAAACCTACTAAAGAGACATGTTTATATCTGATCTAAATGTCATATCTATTTTATTGATGAAGAGGATTTGAGAATTTTCTCATAACAAAAGAGCCTAAAGGAAGGGTTGAGCTATGAAAAGGAAGCTTTAATGGATGATTGATTAGTTAGACTTCAACAAGATAATTTAATTGTTTATATTATGAAGACATGAGAAGAGACTGATAGATTGTATAAACTTGACCAAGGAATATAACTAAAGATTGAGAAACTTTAAGTTCATATCGAGGGATGCTACTATCGACCGAGTGCTAGAACGAGGAAAGTCAAGTGACAGTACAAGCTAAGTGAAACTTAATGTTGACTAAGCATCAATTTCGAATGAGTAATCCAATGATGACCAAGTGCTAGAACCAAGTAATGATCGAGTGTTAGAATCAAGTGATAACATTTTTAATGAGTATAATAAATCATGATTTCTACCCAACTCAACTGATTTCTTGGGATATGGAATGCATGTTATTGACATATTGGATCATTTAATTCCAAGAGAGGATTAGGTAAATAATCTAAGAGATAAATTAAAGGATAATTTTCTAGAAGAGAAAAATAGATTTAAAAAATGACGATTAGATGCGATGAATATGTTGGATCAGATTGCAAACCCTAAGATCTACAGTGATTGTGAGAAATAAAAAAAGATTAGAACTGCATATTGAAGGAGGCACAATAGTTAACTTTGAAGAGGAGACGGAGGGACAGAGGTAAGGACAAAGAGAGAGAGAGAGAGAGAGAGAGAGAGAGAGAGAGAGAGAGAGAGAGAGAGAGAGGAGGGGGGGGTGTGTTCTTATTTACAGAGCATGATCAAGGAGTGTTCAATAATATCCAAGTGCAAAGATTGTATGCAAATGAGAATAATTTCTAATGAGATGAAATAAAGATATTGAGGACAATAAGTGAATCTAAGAAGAGGTCTTAAGTTTATTGTGAAGATAATGGTGTTTTCCTCAAGAGTTTCCAAGAAAATCAAGGAAAGAGGTGACAAGGAAGACTTACTAAGGAATCAACACATGAATTGAATAGAGATCTAAAATTGTAAAGTGAATTGTAATGATACAAATCAAACCCTATTATTTTCTTTCTAATCACTAAAAATAGTTTGTATTTAAATTCTTTTAATCAAGGTTGACCTAATCGTCATTAAGGACTTAATAGTTTATGTAAATCCTTTAACCAAGTGGCATTCTTAACGAATGTTCTAAAGTCCTCTGACAAGGCCACTTCCAACATGGTGATTAAATTATTTAACTAGGTCACATTTAACAATGTGTATTATAAGGTCTTTAATGGGGTTGGGTCCTAACAAGGCTCACTTCAAAATAGAGAAAAAGTGGTGACATGTTGATGGTGGTTTTTCCCAAATTGCATTTCCACATTAAATCTTAGTGTCAAATTTGTGTTGAATGTTTTTATGGTATTTTTCATTTTCATGTTTACATTTTGCAAGTCTATTATATTAGGAAAAGTGAGCTACTAGTTAATATTGTTATTCAAATTATAGTAGAGAATGAGAAACAAGATAAGCATAACATAAAAGTGTTTAATTGTTTGATTGTTCAATTGGTACATATGGACCTTCAGTAACTAACTCACCCTTCCCTCCCTCCCCCCCTCCTAGTTATTCTAAAAATTATAACAATTGGTATGAAAGAATTGGTGTTTATAAAGAGATGTTTGAATGTACTCAAATGTAAAGATCATGACTCACAAAAGGGAGGTACCAAAGTTGAACAAGGAGAACTTTCCTACATGGAAATTTTTGATGAGGTTATATCTATCAAATATTGGTGATGCTACAATAAATTTTATGGACAATGAATATGTGAAGATAAAAATTTTCCATCTAAATGTGCTCAACAACTGAAAGAAAATCAATAACATAATCAGGCAATGTTGGAGATTACTTCAGCCCTAAGCTATGCCAAGTTTGATGACATAAAAGATTGTGATAGTGCAAATATATGTGGAAAAAACTAAACACCATATATGGAGGAGATGACAATGTTGTAAGAGCCAAATCTGATAGCTTAAGAGGAAATTTTGAAGATATGAGAATGATAGGTGAGAACATAGTGTAGTATTGCACAAGAATCAAGGGAGTTGTCAATGTTATTTGAGGTGCAAATAGAATGATTAAGGATCAAATAGTGATAAGAAAGGTATTGAGGACTCTACATCTTGTATATTCCATTAGATTTTCTATAATACAAGAGATGAGATGCACTCCAAGTAACAATCTGACTATAGAAGGTGTAATTGCTAGACTTACTACCTTTGAGATGTCTAATTTTAATAACTAAACACCTACTACCATTGAATATTCTTTAATTCACAATTTCTTCTTCGCAAAATAAAAGGCAGACATGTGAAGAGTGATAGTGACACTTCTAATGATGAACTTGATGAACTTGAAGTACTTTTTAAAAAAATATTTGGAAGAGGTAAAGATAAATTCAAAGGTAAATTAGCCATAATTTATTTTTCATGCAACAAGGTTGGCCATATTGCTGCAATATGTCGTGACATAGAAGACAAGGATGAGAGAAAGGAAAGCAAGTACAAAGGAAGGATAGATGACCAAGATTTAAAAAATAAAAAGCATGAAAAGATAAGAACTTTTGTTATAATCTTGAAGAAGAAATTAACACTAAATCATAAAGTAATGATAATGAAGTTCTCTATTTTTTTATGATTAAAGAAGATTCTGATGAAGATGAGAAAATTGACTTAATTTCATATGTGAACAAAATTTATAGATGGATAATTGATAATGGTTGCTCTAATCATATGACTAGTGATAGAAATAAATTTGTGGACATTGGGCCATACAAAGGTGGTTATGTTAAATTTTCTAATGATATCCCATGTATTGTGAAAGGTAAAGTGACTATTCAATTGATTCAAAAAATCAAGTGTGACAATGTTTACTAGGTGGAAGGACTTAACTATAATTTGTTGAGATTTTAATATTAAAAAAAAAAAAGGGTATAGAGTTGAATTCCATTACAAAAAGGCCAAGATATATGATGTTGATGGAAAGCTTATTGGAAGTGGTGACCAGACAAGAGATAACTTGTTTTATCTGGATCTATCTGATGAGACATGCTTTTTTGCACATCAAGAAGATATCTGGTTATGGAACAAAAGGTTATGTCATGTTAACTTTGAAAATTTGGATAACATTAGTAAAATGAAGAAAGTAAGAGGGTTGCAAAAACTAAAGAAGCCTAACAATGCTATATATAAACAATGTCAATTGGGAAAAATGACAAAATCTAGTTTCAAGAGGAAAAAATAAATATCTAGTGATATTTTGGAATTGGTTCATACTGACCTATGTGCACCTATTGATGTTCAAAACTATTGTAGAGATAAGTATTTCATTTTATTTTTTGATAACTACTCTAGGATGATGATCATGATGTTTCTCAAAGCTAAATCTAATGATTTTCAATTATTTAAGTTGTATTTGCAAGAGTGGAAAAGGAAACAAGGAAGAGTCAAAAGTGTTTGAGATTTGATAGAGGTGGTGAATTAATTTCCAATGAGTTCAACACATTTTGCAATGATAGATGAATTAAAAGATAGATGATTGCACCAAGGAACCCTCCTCAAAAAGGGATGGTTGAAAGGAGAAACAGATCAATAATGGACTATGCTAGAACATTAATGATGGAGAAGAATGTATCTTAGAAATATGGGAGAGAAGATATTAGTATTGTTGTCTACACCTTGAAAAAAGTGAGAGTCAAGAAAGGTGCAAATGCTACACCTTTTGAACTATGGTGTGGTTATGATCCTAATGTGAAATATTTCAAAATATTTGGAAGTAAATGCTACATATTTAAAGATAACATGAAAGGAAAAATTGATTCTAAGAGTGATGAAGTATATTTCTAGGATATTCCACCTAGATTAAAGCTTACAAGTGTTTAAACTTTAACACTAACAAAGTTGTGGAAAATTCAAATATGAAATTTAATGAATTTGTAGAAAGAAATGATGTTGAATGTAAGAAAGAACCTGGAGATTATAGTACATTTGTATATGTGGATGATAGTGCTCCCAACACTCCTACTAAACAAGAGAACAAAGATGAAATTTTTGAGTAGACATAGAATTCCAAGGGGCAACAATAGGTTGGGAGAGCAATAAACATTAGGTATTGAACAACAGGTAGAAGATGTCAAGTCATAGATAGATAATGTTAATGATTAGGTAGACAATGTCTAGCATGCAAAACTAGAACTAGAACCTAAACAAGAAAGAGATAAGGAGCCTAAGATTATTTTCCAAGATGAAGCTATTGACAAATAGAGAAAGATAACACCTATACTTAGGATTTTTCAAAATTGTGTTAACCCTCATAAAAATCCTAAGGAAATTTTTTATGTGTTATATCAATTGAAGTTCATTCAAAAATTGACTTGCATTTTAAATTAAGGATATATGAAATTTATTTTCTTATATCTTTATATCCCTAAGTTTTGGAGCCAATGTCACTTTATACTTCATGATCTTTTATATTCTTTAAGTTGCGACATCGTAAAATCTCTTTAATCACAACATCGTCACCCTTTGATCAATAACCTTGTTGAAGGTTGCAAAGGAGTGAAGTTGGATTTTCTCAACTCAATGTAGTTTCATAGAAATTATTGGTAATATTCATGTTAAAGGTGTGAAGGGGGAAAAAAGAAGTGCAAGATTACAAGTTAGTGGAGGTTTAAGGTGTTTCAAGTCATGTTGCTACAAATCAAAGGAAACAATTAAGTTCTACAGTTTTCGCATGATCATGGGCTATTCATGACTTAAAGGTTTTTAAGTTGTAATGGCGCACATTGAAAGAAAATAGTCAATTTTATGGACATTGCAACATCACTGGGTCAAAGGGCATATTAGACTTTGCAAATATGAGACTATGAAATGAGGAAAAGGGTTAACTTCAAATAGTCATCAAAAGGTTGCAGGTAGTCAAAAAAACTATGAAGATAGAGCTATGAGGATGTGAAGAGGTAGTAGTGGTTAATTTTTAAGACTAGCACACCTTCAAAAGTGGTTAAAGGAAACCTCATCTTGAAGTAGCAAAGCTAAAAAAGCTTGTGATCATTCCTTTGCAGGGTTACTAGTTGAGTTAAGAATCTAAGTTGTGAAGTGGCGATTGGAAGAACACAGTCAAGTTAAGGGGTTATTGCCTGATCTCATGGTTAATCCATGAAGAAGTATTATGATTTGTGAACCTATAAAAGACATTAAATAGTCAGAAGAAATTCTTATTACTCTCTTGCAATGGTTTGAAGCAAACTAGTGATAGATTAAGTTGCAACATGGAGTGATCAAATGATTAAGAAGTTAAGTTTTAGACCGTACAAACCTTGCAAGGAGTAAAGATTAAATCAGAGTCAAGGCTATGAAGTGGTGAATGCTTTAGATCACATTATTGCAAGGGCTAGTTGTAGTTATAATGTTAAAGTTGTGAGCTTGTGAATAGCCAAGGGTTATAGTTAAAGATAGAAATCACATCTTTGCATGGTTTTGTTAGTTGTTAATGTCTTGAGTTGTAAAGTGGTGAAAGAATGATAATTTCACGTTCACAAGTTTTCAAAGGAAGTTTGAATATTGAGTTGTGATGTTTCAAAGGATGAAGTGATGGTTAATTGAAATGATTAGTGCAACATGACATGATTAAAAATTTTATCATACCTGGAAGTTATGAGGGAGTGATAAGGTAAAAATATAAAGCATCACAACATTGCAAGTAGGAAAGATGTTAGGAGTCAAACCATGATGAAGGTGTGAAGTAATGAATAAAGTGTTGGAATTACAAGTAGGAAAGTAGTAAACTTTTGAGGGGGTGGGGGGTGTGAATTAGGAGTTTAAACTTGGACCCATAAAACTTTCACCATTCATACCTCACATGCATTAATTTAATGAAATATCATATAAAGCATATGCATTAATCATGTAAACAAACACACACACTTAACACCAAATATGATTACCCAGAAACCCTCCAAATGAGAAGTAAAACTAGGGTGGGGATGACACCCACAAATCTTTACTACTGCAATTGTAAAGTGTAGCCAATTAAGGTTACAGTGGTTTGACCATGAATCATGATTTGCCCTATGAATGGCCTACCTTGTTAAAGGCTTAAAAAGGATATTAAATCCCTCTTTGTTAGAGGATTTCAACACCCGATTATAAGTGTGCCTAGTTAGAAGAATTTAGGTCATTCACATGCAATGCCACCCTATTAAAGGATTTGGTAAAGCTTGTTAGGACTACTCCATACAGGAGATTTAACTAAAATCACCTACTAGAATGTTTTAGCATAGATCTTGTGATTGGCACTTACTTGCTTGATAACATATCAACTTTACACAATGTCCTTCTTGATCCTATATGATCAAATGTATCAATGTCATATCCTCTATCCTCTGTTCTTCACTTAACTAATTTTGCAATTCACTCTTGCTGCTAAGTCACCTTGAATGCTTTGCAAACTATTTTGTTCGCTCTTCCAATTCAATCACCTTTGCAATGCTCTCAACATTGTTAAAAATTTAGGGCTTTGTCCTCCTTAAGAAGACTTAGGTGGCTTAGGGTTAGGTATGAACCTACGGCTAAGATTCATCCATTTTGTTGCTTAAACCTTCCCATTTTCTAATTGGTTGCATGTAATTACATAGGGAATCTGCATATAGATTCATCCTTATCGTCAAAAGATCGTAATCTATCCTTACGTTGACTAAAAAACATTTTGCATAGTTGTTTGTGCCATTACAAACAAATATGTCCAATCTTTGTTACTCAACATATGAAGTTACTAATGCTTGGCATACACTATAATTCTACTTCTAACTCAGCACCTAAAATTCTCAGCATCTACTATTTACTCAGAACTTGAATCACTCAACATGGTCTATTTGCTCGACCCTTGAGTGACTTGACACATGAGTGACTCAACACTCATTTCAACTCAACATGGTCTAATATTTACATGTTGTACTCAATATGCATTACTAGTTTAGCATGAACTAAGTAAATCACTTAAGTATGTTGATGCTTACTTGTCAAAACTAATCTAAGATCATTAATCTCCCCCTTTGACATGAGTGTCAGAAACACTTGAATATACGTAATCAAACTAATCTTCTTGAGTATAACATATCCATGACTCGACTTATTTACAAAACTTCAAAATTCCAAAATTTTGCAATAACTTATGTACCTCAAAATTTATAACTCCCCATGAGTTAATATGTTTGTTCTGTATCCAAAATTTGTTCTCCATTCTAAGTAGATTTGTCTCTATTGATACTCTTTGACTTCAATGCACTTATACTCTTTGTGCCACTCTATTTCTATCTCTACATTTTATTGCTCTCCAATTTTTTAATCTTTCCCTCCATTTCTTTAATCCTTCCCTTTTTGCTATCTCCCCCTTTTCTATCTCCCCCATAGGATATTCTCCCCCTTATATTCTATCCCTTATATTCTATCTCTCCCTTTTTGACACTTATGTGAAATGGGCTATACATAGATAGTATGTTTGTCCAAAATTGATTTATGGACCCGCATTATGATTTTTAGAGTGGCATCCCAGTTGTCACATTCAACATCTAGTGAGTTGATTTGGATAGCAAGCTTGGTAGCAAGGTGTATTAGGCCATCTAGAGTAGAAATATTGGGGTATTTCTTCAGTAGAGTTTCTACATAGCCTAATTCCTTGTACAATATTTCTATGTGAGGGGTGAGAGAAACTTGTATATTTTTTAATTTGGCTCTTATGTTAGCCTCTTCTATAATTAACACAACTAATTGACTTTGTGTTTGAAGCAATATATGAAAGTGCTTCTTACTCTTAGCTAGGTTTAGAGGTAGCCTGGTACTTGATATGTTGAGATTTCTCTCCAGGCTCAAAATATGATGTTTGGTCTCTTGGGTGAAGAGTGTAGGGTCACACAATTTAGTGTACAATGAGAATATATTCTCAAGTACCTTCTTCACATCCTTAACATTTTTTTCCAATGCAACTTGAGTTAGTGTTATCTAACAAGATATCTTCTCATTGACCTTGCTCTATAATTTCTTTTCTAACCACTCTAAAAGTTTTGCACTTATATCAATGTCTTCATTGTTGACCTTTTCCACTATGTTTGAAAATTGTTCTAGTAGTGGCTTGGTCTCTTTAGGAGTAGGCAAGCTAAATGCATCTAAAAGGATGTCTTTAATTTCTTGCAATGCTTGCTTTTTCCTATATTCTTTCCTTAGCATTTCATGATTCTTCTTCTTCTCTAAAGCTTGTTGTAAAATGCTTATTTGATCTGTTGTCATTGTATCATAGTCAAATTTAGGAATAACTATCTCTTCATCTAAAGTGATATCACCATAGTGAATTACCTTTTCAGCTTTTGAAGAGCTTGAGCCTGGCACTAAGATCTGTAATGAAATAGCTTATGTGCTCAGCTTCTAAAGAAATTTTGTAGGAGAAGTGTCAGATGTTGGTGGTGTTATGAGTACTTGGATAGCTTCTTGCTCCTTTACCTTAGGTGTTTTTTTACATTCTTTAGATTGGCTCTTGTCTAATCCAATGACTTGAATAGCACTTTCTCCTTGTGTTTCAGGTATAGATGAATCTATCTATCCTATTTCCTATTGAACATTTGTATTTTTTTCTTCTTCCTACTTCTTGTCAAGAGTAACAACTTTCACAAGTGTATCAACCTTAGTAGGTGTATCTATTGTAGTTTGAAACAAAGGTTGCACTTGAGTAACTAAAGGGATAGCAAAAGGTGGTTCTTGTGGTTTCACCTTGTCCCTTTTGATGTTAGTTAATACCTTTTGGAGATCATCTACACTAACCAAAATTGGATTTTGACATAATTTTTGCTCGTAGTGTAGATTGGTCCAATATTTTCTTCAAGTCATCTGTAGTGAATGGATTGATGTTTTGAGCTAATGCATCAAGAACATCCTTGACAATAATAGCTTTTTTTGACTTGACTATGTCATGTGGGGGACTAATACTCAACACTTGTGTGTCATGTACAGTCTGTTCATCTTGCTATTGTTTAGTTGTAGCCATGTCATCATATTTCTTTTGTATTTCTTCCCCAACTGTATTATCTTTATCCTTGTCTTCCTTATCATCTTCTTGTTTGTCATCATCTTCTTTTTCATCTTCATCTTTGTTATCATCTTTACCCTCAAAGGGGTCCTCTTTTCCTTGTTTCATAGTTACCAATCTATAGATAAGCTTCCACATTTGGGTTGACTTCTTCACAACATCTTTAATATTGCTTTGAAGAATGCTGAAAGCTCTATACATAGGTGTAAACCTAACTCCATATTTCTTGTTTTCCTTAGCAATCTGCCCTTTTGTTAGTTCTAGCATTACCTAGGCTAGAGTTGATTCTCTAATCTATTTTTCCAAATTTAAATAGTAATGGCACTTATGTTCCACAAAGTTATATAAGATTTTTGGTATAGCATTATAAATTTCTAGTGGAGTACTTTTGAATTTAAACATTGTAGCACACAATGCTTCTTCTACTAGAATCTTTTCTTCTTTTCCAACTTTCTCAAAATCAATATTCTTCCAACCAGATAAATCTACATTATTTTTGACATTTTCACACACATTTTCAATATCATAAAGTGGTATGTGACTTACCATTTTTAATTGACTCAAATCATCTAATTCAGTCTTTTCTTCATCTGAGTTAAGTTGTGCAACATATTTTCTTCTCTATTTCTTTTGTACTTCCCCTTCTTTTTTTTGTAGCCTTAGTCTTCTCCTTGGCCTTCTATGTACTAACACATGTGCTGGATCTAGTGGTAGGAGTTGTAGGCTTGGCTAGGCTAGGTTTGACAACTTTCTTTGCCATAGCCATAGGCTATGCCTTGGACTTTCTCTTCTTTGGCTCAGCTTGTGTGGGTGCTTCCTCAACTTCTTCTTCCTTGTCCTCTCCCATGCCTTGGGTTAATGCAAGAGGTCCTTGTGCTTGTTCTTGATCTTCCTTTTCATCATCTTCATCTTCTTCCTCTTCTTCCTCACCTACACTTTTACCAAATTTAGCCTTTAGATTCTTTACCAGTTTATCTTTCTTTTTAAGTGTGGAGGTAGTTTTCAACTCCATTTCAATCTTTGATATCATCACATCATAATTTTCAAATATTTTAGCAATTTTTTCAATTTCCTCTACTAGGAGTGCAATGATTTCCACTGATGCTTCATCAACATTAATCTCATACCCAAGTAGCCTTAACCATCTGACCCTTTGTATGGTAGCTTGCACATATGTATAGTCAGCATCAACAAGAAAACATATATCATTGTAATGTTGCTCAACCAAAGAAACTAGTATCCTCATTCTTTCTTTCATGGATTTCTTAAAATCTTCAAAATAACTAGTCATCAATGTTTTAAAATTGTCACCCATATGATCAATAAATTCATTGATCTACACTGCTATTGATCTATTTTTCTTCTAGCTTATTGTGCCAAAGGAGGGAAAAAGTATTTTGTACATAGAACAATATATAGACAAGTATTGCACCAAACTTGCATTGTGCACTTTTGGTTTTCCTTATAGCTCCAAGGTTCTCCATCAATTGTTGTAGCTAAAGTTCTGCCACATCATATGTATGATCTTTCTTTACAATTTTGTAGCCAACATCCACTGCAATATAGGGTACACTATTCAATCTACTAGATTGATAAAACTTGTGAGAAAGAACCCTTACTACAAATTTTATCAGTGGATCATTTATAGTGTCTATTGTCATTCCTCTTTTATTCCATTTTTCTCTGTATTCTTCTCTATTACCTCTTTGGAGTCACTTTACAAAGTCTTGGGCCGATCTAGGGTTGGAAAACTAGTAACCCTATGGATTATTTGTTTGGTAATCTTTATTGGTCCTTCTTCTAGCCACAAGGATCCATCATGTATTCAGCTCAATACAATCTTAATCCATTTAGTTTTGAATACAATTGGAAAATCTAGGGCACACATTAAACCCTTCCTTTCAAAGATTTTGAACTCTTCCTTTAGAACACCATTTTCACATAATCTATCATAGGCTTCTCTAATTTCCATATCTCCTATTCCTCCTATTTTATAATTATAGAACTTCCTAACATCTTGCACCATATTGACTTTTGGCAGGATCATGGATAGTGCACCAAAAGGATCTTGTTTATAGGCTATTTCTAGAATTTCCTTGAATATTGGCTATTTTACTTCATCACTAACTAGTTGAACATTCAAAACTGTTTTCCCTTCTACATTCTTTGAGCTAGATGTCATTCTATCAAACTAGGGTTTATGAAAATTTTTAACTATGTAACTTGGCTTGTGATAAATACCTTGAAAATCTAGTAGAGCTGGTATGAAATCATCACTGAGATCTTTGTGAATGTTGTGAACAATTTTTTCAGTCATGTTCTACTCCACTTGCTCTTGTTTGAATTAGAAATGATGAAAAATGAGTGAACATGACTATATACCCTTCAAAACCCTTACATTTAATGCTTAGTGCTTGTACAATTGTAAACTCAATATCAATTAATATCACCATCACTTGGCAGCTTCTATAGAGTTGACATTAACTAGATAGTTTGGTAGCTCAGCATCAATTAGCATTCCACTCAGCATCCATTGAAAACTTTCCATGTTCAACAACAACATGAAAACTTAAAGATTTAATCTTGAATTTTCAACAACATCTTGCATCTTCACTCATGCTAATGTTGTCCTTTTAGTGCTAGATTCTTTTGGAGCTGATGTATGATATAACACTTTAGATATCAATTCCTCATACCTTTTTTTTGCCTAGTTTGATGAGGTGTGATCACCTGACCCATTGGGTGAAGTAATCCCTTCTAGATTTGATGTGCTGAAAGCATCTTTCTTTTTCCATGTCTTGTTCATCTCATCTCTAATGTGTTGAACATTTGCCTTGCCTTTGATTTTATCAAATTCACAACTTGGTGCCTTTGACCTAGTTGGACAATGCTTGCTGATATGACCAGTCTTTAAATAGTTGAAACATGTGGTTTGACTCAACCATATTTTATAGTTGCCATTTAAGTGTGTCCTAATATAGATCTCAAGGATATGTCCATATTCTTGACAATAATGATAGCTTTGTCTTGTGTTATAATCCCAATTCTAAAAATTTCCATTGTTTCTTACCTTTTCTTACCTATTTGATGACCACATGGGTTTGGATCTGCATTCAAAATCTCTATGTCCATACATCTAACAATTGCAGCAATATCCTTCAAATCTTGGTGCATGCATGGTTTTGGTTTTGCATTCATGTGCCTAATGACCTTGTTTGTTGCATTTATGAGAATGAGTCATGTTCTTAGGCTTAGCATTCTTATTTGTATTCTTGCTCCTACACACATTAGTAGTATGCCCTTTCTTACCACAAAAGTAACAAGTAGGTTTGGAGTTATTACCTTTGATGTTCTTTTCTTTAGCAACTTTTGATGATTCTCCTTCTTTAGTGCTTGTGTAGCTTAATCCTGCTACATCATTGTTGGATCTAGGGGATTTCATTAATTGTTCAAAGTACTTGATGGCTTCATTTGGATCGTTGAAACTTTCAAAAATTTCTCTTTCTCTTTTTAGATCATGTTGTAGTTGTTCATTCTACAACTTCAATGTGGTTATCTCAATGTCTTTGACATTCATCTCATGATGAGAATTCACCATTTGGCTTAAGGTATCCAATTGCATGTTTTAGATTCTGGTTAGCTCTATAGACTTCTCTTTATTGGTGTAAATTAGTATTCACTATTTACACTTACTTAAGTTTACTTAGGTTAATGCATTATTTAATCATTTTGCATTATTTTTATTTGTGAGACACTTAGGAGTTTGTGCACTCTTGTGAGTTGTCATGATGACATCATAGGGGTTTGCACCTCTTTTAAGCACATGTTGTCTATAACACAGGAATCTTTTACATGCATATGACACTTTTTCATTCTTATCCATTCATGTAGAATGTTGGATAAGTGTTTAGTTGTCTTATCTCTTGGTTGTTTCTAGAGACATTCTAAGTGTTGCTTGAGAGGCCTTTATATAAAAGCACTCCTAGTGTACTCTCATCATGACATATTGAATATATCATCATTCTAATCATACTCTCTCTCTCTCTAGTCTATTGTGTGCTTGTGTTTGAGTTCTTAGTTCCTAGGTAAATTTTTCCCTTAGGCAAATTCTTACATAATGGGTCTCGGCTACTAGGCCATGTTAGGTACCCATGTACATAATGAAGATGCAATCTCTCATAAAGCAACGAAAGAGGGAAAACCACATGGGAAAAACCCTCCCCCAAAAAGAGAGATAAATAGGGATGCATCGATAGATGCAGTAATCAAGACCCCCCCATTATGACATACATCCAGTATATACATAAGAGAAGAATGAGAGAAGGAAGAGAGATAGAATAGGCTACCCCCAAAAAGAAGAATGTCGACAAGTGAAAACTAATTTGATGAAGAAGCTGGTCCAAGAATGTAGAATATTGTACCTCCCCTTAGGAAGAAACAAAAGAAAAGGTACAATCCTAAAGATGTATGGTGGCCCTAAAACCTGCTCAAGTATCCTTATGCTGATGCTGATGCTCACCCCTTCCAACTATGTTGAAAAGAATGAATGCAAATCTATCAAGGATGTCTATTGAACCTATTCCACTGAACCATCTATCTCCTCAACTAACAAAGAGACCTCCACTAATTGCTATTCATAAGGATCCACAATCATGCCAACCTGTGAAGATTGATCATGTAGAGAATGGACATGAGGGTCAGAGTGAGCCCTCGCAACAACTGTAGAAGGATAATCATCATCAATGAGAAGATGTAAGTCCTCAAGTTTGTCTCCCAAGTCATCTGAAGCTAGAGTTAGAAGATGAGATGTACCATGTTGTGATGGAGCTTTCACTATGGCAATGTAAGCATGTGGACTAGATTGATGTGACCTCTCACTACAACTGTCAATAGAACCCCATGTGTCTGAACTTGTTGAACTACTATCACATGTGTCACTATTAGTTTCCACTATGTATGATGTGTGGAGACAAGTAGAGGATAAGTTGGGTGAACTTTCCTCAAAGTGAACATCCTTCTCCACAAAAATTTGATGAGTCTCTAGATCCATAAGTTTGTAAGCCTTTGCATTGTCTTCATAACCGATGAAAGTAAAAGGCCTAAGTGCTGGTGCCTTGCAATTCTTGGAAAAAAGGTTTGCTAATGCTAGACAACTGAAGACTCTAAAGTGACTCACAACTAGTTTTCTATTGCACCATGCTTCAAAAGAATTATTTATCTCTAAGATATTATGAGGAGACCTATTAAGTATGTGAGTAGAATTGCTAATGGTTTCAACTTCAAGTGTAGGATCAAGAGACTTGGCCTTAATCATGCAACTTGCCATGGTCTTGAGATTCCTAATCCTCATTGCTATAACATCTATCTTGTGCAAACTAAATGTTGGTGAGTTTGGAAGATCAATCCCCTCAATTTTGTAAAAGTTCTCAGGTCTTCTATCTATATATCTATTCTCATTGTCCACCCTTAGTACCTTGACATCTTTCCTTGAATTGTGTTCACCATGAGTCTTGAAGTCATGAAGCTTATGAACCAATTCATTCTTGTGATGAAGGAAGTAGACCCAAGTGAATCTTGAAAAGTCATCAAAAAATGTGAGTATGTAGTGGCCTTGGCTGATTGAAGTCACTACAAAGGGTCCTACTAAAACCATGTGAACTAGCTTAAGAAAAACTGGAGCTCGAGAAGACTTCCCTTTATCATACTTCTCCTTGAGATTCATATCCACTGAACAAGATGAACTTTCTCCCTTAGAAAAGTTGATATTTGGTAGACCTTTGACCACATGTTTAGAGAAAATTTGCTGAAGAGAGAGGAAGTCGAGGTGACCAAATCACTCATGCCATAAGTTAATGTTTGAAGTAAAGTGATTCAACAAGGCTTGAGAAGGAAACTTAGGCACAAAGTGGGAGAAGGAATAAAGCCTCTTGTCATCATTGACTTTCCTCACTACATCTAATGAATCATCTCTTAGACTTCGCACCATCACTAAATCTGGAAGGAACTCAACTTTGTGACCATCTCCAAGGTGAGTAATTTGGTAAACTAATAGGAGATTGGAGCTAAGGTTTGGAACATAGAGAACATCTTTGAATTCCCCATTTTCCATTTCCACATTTCATTTCCCTTCAACTTCAATCTTAGTATCATCTCCCACGAAGATGTGTGGTACCTTAGAATGCTTCAATGAAGAGAAGTCTTACTTTGAACAACCCATGTGGTAAGAGGCACCCGAGTCAAGTATCCATTCCAAAGAAGAACTTGTATTTTCCATAAGTGCTTGATCTTTACCCTTTGAAGAGGTTGGAGTTGAATGCTTGGAAGTACCTAGCACTTGAATCTTTTTCTTCCTTAGTAGGTTTTCTAACTCATCGATTCTTTTTGTCTTGCAATGATGCTCATCATGATTTGGCTTCTTGAAATATGCACAAAAGATTTTTTCCTTCTTTTCATTACTTCCCTTCTTGTTTGAAGAAGAATTGGCTTGTTGAGAGGAGAATTTTTGTGTCTTAGATTGTGTTTTCTGCTTCCACTACTTCTTCTTCTTCTTTCTTTTCCCTCCTTGACTTGATTTGTGATCATCACTAGCCACCAAGGCTTTGGTCTTTGATGACTTGAGAAGTCCAAAATCCATCAAGTGAGATTGTTCAACAATCAAAATCTCTACAAATGCATCAAAGGAAGGCTTGTGGTAAGTAGATCCCATTGTCAACCTATGACTATTAAAACTCAAAACAAAGTTAGCGACTTAGAAGGTAGTCTCTTTAGGATGTGATGAATCAACCTGTCATCCTTCATGGGATTTCCACAATCTTTAAGAAGTTCCATATACTCATTGACTTTAATGATGAAATCCTAAATTGTGTCAAAATTCTTAGGATCCAAGAGAAGTAGATTGTCTTCAATCTAGAACCCCTTTTATTTATCCACTTTACCATATAACTATTCAAGTTTATCCCAAGCTTCTTTAGAGTTTGAAAAATTTTTAATGTGAAAGAGAAGATCCCCATGTACACAACTCTTGATAGCTCCTAAAGCCTTTCGGTCTTGAGCTTTCCAATCAATGATTTCTTTAGCATTAGTAGGTTTAGGAATTGTACCATAAACATAAAGACTATATCCTTTTTCCATTAATCTAGTCCATGCAATATCTTTCCATGTAGAATAGTTGCATGAAGTTAGAGGAGGACATTTAAAACCCATGATGCAAAAATAAAAAGAGCACAAAATAGAGACACAAGAACATAGTACACACCTCCCTTTTCACTCAATCAAAATACCTCACCAAAAAAGATGTTGTTGGCACTTTATAATTAGTGCATTTATAATAGGCCACTTGTCAAAATGAACAAAGTGGACTTTCTGATTTTGCTTTTACAACTGCCTTATGAGGCTTAAATCTATCACTTAACCACTGTAGCTCAGAAGTACAATAATTCTAAAAAAGAATCAAAGGTTTACAATGTCAAAAAGGCCTAATTCTAAAAGTGATAAATTTGTCCACACAACCCTAGCACTTGAATTTAAATTTGGAAAGTAGACAAAATAATAAATACTTTCAAAAAAAATGGAACCTTAAAAATGACTAGATGTGCCTATACAGAGTGTTTGAAGTTGTAAAACACAGGATTATACAAGTACAATCACTAAAAAATGAAATTTTCACAAAATCTATGCACCAAAACTAGAAAAAAACACCGCCATTGGAAAAATTTAGGAAATTTTACCCAATTTTTAAAAAAATTGCACCTAAATCAGAGTCTGAATGTCTAAGTTATGGGCTCATGAAGTCAAGCTGCCAAACTGAAAACCAATCTGAAGAGGGGTCTAGAGAAAAAATTGCAAATCTAAATTTGACAATCAAACAGTCATTGCTACAGTTGTAAATCACCTAGTTTTGATAGTCAAATGGTTGTTAATTTTAACATAGTTAAAAAGTGACGTCAGCAAAAAAGGCAAGCCTTCGGATGATGTGGTAGGTTGAATCAGCATTCGTACTATATAATAAAGTACACATGGAAGTCATACTACTTATGTGGCACTACAATCCAAGTTCCATGGGTGATGTGGTATTCCTAGATGAGTTGTCAAAGTCATTACACAATTGCCAGGTGACTGGTATAATTGGTGGACAGTGTGTCATGGAACAGTCCACGTGTCCAAGATGTTGACAATGCACAAGAATTATCAATCTGCATGGCATGGATACATTTCTTGAGAAGTTTGACCATTGACTAGAAAATATTGCTGATGTCAAAATTGCATGCAGGTGGTGCTAGAATTTTTCACTGCATTGTCGAGTTTAACCACTACAAGGGTGGGAGAACCCTACCAGATTATTTAAAATAGTGGGCGAGAGATAGAAATGGTCATAGATTGTTGGAAATATGTGAGTCACTGGAAATATCAACGCAATTGCCAATACCATGCCCAGAAAAGAGGTTGAATGCCACTGAAAACTAGCAAAGCCAGTGGTCAGCAATGGGATTTAATCCCATATGGCTTGCGTAGAAATGCTATGCGTTGTTTATATTGAAAAAGATGCAGCTTTTGTGCAATGAGAAAGCTCATTGGTGGAGGTTTTGGAGGTGTTTGGGAGGCCAGTCCTGGGGACTTAGATGTCAGATTTATTCATCGATATTGGGGAGCAATATCTGCCACTAAATCTGCAGATTTGTACAACACAACTTTAGTATAAATATGCCCACCAAATGCCTACAATTAAAATAAATATACCTCCAAAAATTGTAGATCAGGGGTGTCACTGCCCAGGTCTGCTAAAAAAAATTTCTCTACCGAAAAATAAATTCTAAAATATTCCAAAAAGATGCAAAGAAAAAAATAATTATAGACTTGAAAATTAAATTGCATATCTAAAAATAATGACCATACCCGAACAGCAAATTGGGGCCTCAAGGGTCTGATTTGCAAAAAAAAAATTGCCTCACAGTCGACTTTGGGCCAAGGTAGCTAAGTTTATAGTAATTTTAACCGAATCAATGTTCCAAACACAATGGCGAGGTCAAATCTGGCTCTAGATGCTCCTAATTTCTATAGTACTCTAGATTCAGGCTGAGATGCTAAAGCAAGCGTGGTCTCAAATGGCTATGCGATGAGAAAGTCTCCAAGTTGCTCTGATACCATGTAAGAATTTTCCTAAGGGAAAAATTCACCCAAGAACTAAGAACTCAAACACAAGCACACAGTAGACTAGAGAGAGAGAGAGAGAGTATGATCAAAATGATGATATATTCAATATGTCATGATGAGACTACACTAGGAGTGCATGTATATAAAGGCTTCTCAGGAAGCACCTAGAATGTCTCTAGAAACAACTAGGAGATAAGACAACTAAGCACCTTATCCAACATTCTAGATGAATGAATAAGAATGAAAAAGTGTCATATGTGTGTAGAAGATTCCTATGTTGTAGAAAACATGTGCTTAAAAGAGGTGTGGACCCCCGTAATGTCATCGTGACAACTCACAAGAGTGCACAAACTCCTAAGTATATCACAAATAAAAATAATGCAAAATAATTAAATAATGCACTAACCTAAGTAAACTTAACTAAGTGTAAATAGTGAATACTAATTTACACCAACACTCTTCCAATCTATTGTTTAAGATTATTTTCTCTTCCTCAATCATGGCCTTATATTCCATAGCTTTCTTCTTCTATTCTATCACCTCACATAGCATCATGGCTTGAGATTCTTGTTTTTGCTTGAGATTTCTAATTTCCTCAACTTGTGCTCTATTCTTTTCCATTAGATCTACAATTGCTACATCAAATTCACTAGAGTTACCATCTACAAATAGCTTGGTAGTGTCAATCTTTTTGTATAATGTGTCATTCTCTACAATATAAATTTATTTCCTTCTCTTCAAGGAACTCTTCAAAGCATCTCTAGCCTCATTTAGTTGATGTAGTATAATTTATTTCAATCTCCTAGTTCTCAATAGTCTTTCCCAACTTGTAGACTTCCATTTCAAGATCTTTCCTCTAAGCTACAAAGCTTCTCCTTCTGAGAACTCAGCCTTGATACCAATTATTGGAATTACAAGTGGGAAAGGAGTAAACTTCATTGGGGGGGGGGGGGGCAGGGGTGTGGGTGTGGTGAATTAGGATTTTAAACTTGGACCCATAAAAATTCACCATTCATACCTCACATGCATTAATATAATGAAATATCATATAAAGCATATGTATCAATCATGTAAAAATGTAATCAAACATACACACTTAACACCAAATATGATTACCTAGAAACCCTCCAAATGAGAAGGTAAAACTGGGGTGGGGATGACACCCATAGATCTTTACTACTATAGTTGTAAAGTGTAGCTAATTAAGGTTACAATGGTTCGACCATGAATCATGATCTGCCCTGTGAAAGGCCTACCCTATTAAAGGCTTACAAAGACTATTAAGTCCCACCTTGTTAGAGGATTTCAACACCCTAATAGAATTTTTCCTGGTTAGAGGACATTAGGTCATTCACTTGGAATGCCACCCTATTAAAGGATTTGGTAAAGCCTACACCTAAGAGATTTAACTAAAATCACCTACTAGAATGTCATAGCATAGATCTTGTGATTGGTACTTGCTTTCCTAAAAATAGATCAACTTTGCACAATGTCCTTCTTGATCCTGTATGATCAGATGTATCAATGTTGTATCCTCTATCCTCTATTCTTCACTTAACTAATTTTGCAACTCACTCTTGTTGCTAAGTCACATTGAATGCTCTACAAACTATCTTATTTGCTCTTCCAATTTGATCATTCACCCTTTTTCAATGCTCTCAACATCGTTAAAAATTTAGGGCTTTTTCCTCCTTAAGAATACTTAGGTGGCTTACAGTTAGGTATGAATCTACAGCTAAGATTCATCCATTTTGTTGCTTAAACCTTCCTTATTTATGATTGGTTGCATGTAATTGCATAGGAAATTTGAATATAGATTCATCTTTATCTTCAAAAGATCGTAATCTATCCTTAGGTTGGCTAAATAATGTTTTACATAGTTATTTGTGCCATTACAAACAAATATGTCCAATCTATGTTACTTGGCATATGAAGTTACTGATGCTCGGCATGCATTGTAATTCTACTTTTGACTTGGCACCTGAAATGGTTGCCATCTACTATTCACTTGGCACTTAAATCACCCAACATGGTCTATCTACTTGGCACTTGAGTGACATGGCACATGAGTGACTCGACACTCATTACAACTCAACATGGTCTAATATTTACATATTGTACTCAGCAAGCATTACTAGTTCAACATGAACTAAGTAAATGACTTAAGTGTGTTGACACTCACTTGTCAAAACCAATCTGAGATCAACATAAAGAGCTCATTGCCAAGTCACAGTGGTTAAAGAAGTAAAGTGAGATGAAGTTGCGAAGGTGTGAATAAAGTAAATCACATCCTTGTAGGTCAGGCATAGTGGTTAAGGAAAATAGATGTGAGGTTGTGAGATAGTGAAGTTAACCCTATTTGCATGGTTGCAACAAGAAACAAGAAGAGAGAAGAAACTATGGTGAAGGAGTAATAAAGTGGTCATCACAACTCTTAGTTGTGAAAGCATAAAAAAGATTTTCAATGACCATGTCTAAGTTCGATAAAAGGGGGATGAGCTAGATGTACAAAATGTGGAAAAGCATAAATTTTGCCAGTTCTTTGAGAATTTATAGGTTTTGAAGTGTGCCAATTTTAAATGCCATTAATACCATGCTCTTATTGTAGAGATAGATAAATTCTTAAAGACTATGAATTTTTCATTATCAGTTCATAGTTGTTTGAGTTATTTAAGAAAATTTTGAGTTATAGAGAGATTTTTGGTAACTATTTAGCATATAGTGTACAAAATTGATTGAATTATCTAAAGAAATGGCTCAAAAAGAAGGAGAGTTGATTGCACAAGTAGTAATTGAAGAATCAGCTTCACAAACAAAAATCCCTAGCTCATTTAATGAAGAATGGATACACATTCATCCTAGTTCTAGTAATGCACAAGACGTGAATGACCATGATTTCGAGGATCCATATATCTTTTGTAGAGATGCAAAGGTTTTTGATGAGAAATGGATATAAATTGTTTTAGTTCTTCTACAAGAACAAAGAAGAGAAAGCTACATTCTACAACCCTTGGGTCAGAAACTTGGGCATCTTGATCATGCCAGAGGTATTTCTAGATGTTGACTTGGTGAAGGCTCTAGTCAAATACTACAATCTAGTAAGAAAATAATTCCACTAGAGAGACAAAAGCATCTTCCTGGCCCTAGATAAAGAAACATTTATAGAGGCCTAATGGCATTGCCGATTCATGTGGATGAGCTAACTGAGAATTTTAAGTAACATAAGAATTTTTACATGGGTAGGGAAATGACAAGACATGTACCTTTGTTTCATAAAGAGAAGGGAGAGATTCCAAAGAAGAAGGAAGTGGAAAATATTGTGCCTCTTGAATTCTTCAAAGGTACTTCCAAAACACCATCTTTGACCTAAACAAGGTCTTAGGTTCAAATGGAACTATGAATTCCCTTAAAGTACATTATGTTATGGCTTTGAACATTCAAGACCACAACACCAATGTTGGGTATGATTATGTAGCGTACATAATTGATACGATACATGAGGAGATCACCATTTCTTAGCAAGGACAATTGGATAATTTCATATTCCCACATTATTCAATGATTATGCATCTAATCCTGTTCAAAAATGTTGATGCATTTGATCAAAGTTTCTTTGAGTCCACATAAGAATGGGGAGAAAGATTACTAGTACAAAGGGGAACAAGGGTATGGAAAAATTCTCGCCCCTATTCAAATGTCATTTCTTTTTATAATGATTTTGTTCATCCTATTTTAAAGATGATAGGCCTAGTTAATGAAAGAATTCCTAGAAGAGTTAGAAAAGTTGTTAAATCTAATATGTGGTTTGATGTTGGTAAATAACTAACACATGACTAGGGAAGTTTCTTTTTTCTTGAGGAATATATTTTATTAGAATTTTTGGATGCCCTAAGCCACCCCACATTTTTCCAAAGTATATTTCTAAGAGATTAGGGTTTGTAGAAGTATTCTGGCAGTTGATTTCAATGAATAGGAAATATCTAGGTAAGCTTGTCAAGAAAGGAACATTCTTGTGCAAATGCACCAAAGTAGGAGACTTTGAGATAGGTAAGAATTCCATTGAGGAAACTAATGCCTATTTGAGAGCATATAAATTTTCAACTAGACTAGCCAGGACAAATGACCCCTATAATGTAATCAAGAATGCTTTGAAAAATATGAGAGGGTACAAATTGTCCCTTACAAAACCTATGTAGGATAAAGATTTCATTGGTGGCAGGTTGAATGAAGATGTCTATAGGGAGAGGATGATACAATATAGAGATTTTGTTAGTTTTCAATAGGAGATGAAAAAATTTGATCCATCCTTCAAGGGATTCTACCCTGAGGAAGAATAGTGGTCTAAATTGGACAAGTATGTAGACAATTTTGATGAGATAGAAACACAAGTTCCTAAATCAATAAGGAAAATGATTGGGTGACTATCAAATTCCAAGCCTACATGTGAGGCTCATGTTGGCATCCACTGAATATTCTAAAACCCAACCCTACAACCTAAACTATTTAGTTGTGACACACTCAACAAATTATAGTTAAGTCCTTCAACATAATAAGCATTGTCACATAAAATCTTTTCTATGAGTTTGATAGAACCTTTTCCTTTTATCAGATAGGGTGCATCATTATCAAACCTTACCCTATTTCCATCATAATAATTGAAGGTAATGAACTTACTTTTATCTTTAGTCATGCGATGTGAACACCCACTATCAATGATCCACCTGTCATTCATGTTCACACAAGACACTAGAGCAGTTGCCTCATCCTCATCAGAATCATCCTTCATTGCAACATACACCACGTCATCATCATGATCATCAGATCCATCATTAGTTTACTATTCATCAATTTAGCAAGAATTCTTGCCTCTATCTTTGTAATCTTTGTTGTCTTCATCTCTTCTACTTTTGAACTAGTCTCCACCTCTATAATTCTTCTGTAGACATCTAGGAGCAATATGACCAACCTCATTTCAATTTAAACATATGATAGGTAACTTACCTTTGAATTTTCATTTACCTCTATGAAATCTCCTTGCTAGTAGTGTGTCAAGTTTTTCTACATCCTCCTCATCTATATCACTATCATTGGAAACATATTTTACTTTTTTCTTCTACTTTTCAATAGGTTCCTTCACTGACAACTTATCTTTGAAAGAAGATTCAACATTGTTAGATTTGAAGTTATCAAAATTAGATAGCTCAAAAGCATTGAACCTACCTACCAGACCTTCAAGAGTTAGATTGAAATAGTGTTCTCAAAAAATTTCTTAGTATAGTCTTATCATCTATCTTACTAGAGGCTCCTCTTATTGCATTAACAACATCTTTTATCATAGAGAAGTATTGAGCAACATTCTCACCTTCTTTCATTCTCATATCATCGAACTTGCCTCTAAGAATTTTGGATATGGCTCTCAAAACATTTGGATCACCTCCACAAATGGTGTGAAGTGCATCTAACATTTTCTTTATGCTATCATAACCCTTGATTAACATAGCTTAGGGAAGAGGTAATCTACAAAATTGTCTAGTTGTGTTCTTTCTTCTTTTTCAAATCTTCAGCAGTTAGGGGTCTAGTAGGATCAACATGCTCTGTAGCTATGGTAGATTATGCATAATCTCCAAGGACTCCTAGGTGTAGCTTCATCAAAATTTTCCATGGAGGGAAGTTATCTCTATTAAGATTGGGTACCTCTCTTTTTGACATCTTGATCTTTTTCTTCTAGTACCTTTAAACTAGTCCTCTTAAGCAGATGGCTCTAATACTAATTGTTGTGATTCTTTAGAATAACTAAGAGGGTGGGGGATGAATCACTTATCTAAAGTCCAGATGTACAAATAAAACTTTTCACATCTTATTGAACCCATATCCATAAAACATATTCTTTATGCATGCATCCATTAGATCATACAATCACTTAAACTTTGTAGGTTACTATCAAATCAACTTTGGAGAAATGTAAGTATGAAACATAATAGATTTGATAACACATTTGGCACAATGTTTTTACATGGAAACAAAATTTGAGAAAACCCACCAATAACATGCTCCTCATTCTCACTTTTCTAAAGTGATGCCTTGTGAAAGGCTAACATCTTTAAAGGTTTCAATGCACACTATTAAATGTGACCTAGTTAGAGGATTTCAATCACCCTATTATGAGTGAACTTTGTTAGAAGACTTTAGATCATTCACTTAGAATGTCACCTAGTTAAAGGATTTACAAGTGACTGTTTGGCCAACCTTAATCTAAAGGATTTACCCTAAACTGATACAATGATTAGAAAGTAATAGTAAGTCTTGATCTGATAACAACTTACAACTTATATTATAGATTATAGATCTTTATTTTATCCTCCACTATTCTTGGCTTTCACACATTTCAGTTCTAATAGCTTGTCCACTCTTCGAGCATCCATAACCTTAAGCCTTCTTTCTTTTCTTTCCAATAGAAGTCTCTTCTCTTTGGTCAGTGAATAAAGCAATACCTTAGACTCCTTTTCTTCCTTAGGTTCTTGCACATGAAATCCTTTGCTTCTAGCTAGCCATCTCTATATATAGAAAACTTAGAATTTTTTTGTCATTCATCCTCTATTGTCCATTTTTGGATTAGGTTAAATTAGGTAAGATTCAATGAATCTAGCCATCTTTTCATTTTATTCCCTTCTAGAAGCTTCTCCTTCAATCCTCTTTGAATTTGCCTCAAAATGGTTCATCTTGAATTATGTGCCATCAACTCATCAAGATTATCTTCCACATGGTTCATACAATCCAAGAAATCAATCTTGTTGGCCAAGATTCATCAAATTCACGATCTTGCTCATAACGTTGTCACTTTGTATTAAATTTCTTTTGATGCTCGACACATACTACGTTGCTTGACATCCAATATCAAATCACTCAGCACAAACTAAAATTTATTGTTGCTTGACATCAACTAAACTTTACTTGGCTAACATTGTATCACTTGGCATACACTAAAATTTGACTTTTCTTAGCTCCAACTAATTTTATGCTCAGATTACACTAACTTTTCTTGTCACCTATTGTGTAGATTGTTAAGCTTGGTAGACATAATTGATTTTACTTGTTCTTCTAAACTTAATCAGTGTATACTTCCTTGACAACCTTAAGTACATAGTCAATGGACTATAATTTCACTATCTTAATTGATCTTTGTACTCCTTTTCCATATCATAACTCAACCTTTCCTCTAGGTGCTATTGTTACCTCATTTGATCAAATCCTCCACATCAATCAAACAAATGATAGTACTCAAAGCATCTAAGAAATTGTCTTACCAGTAAGTAGCAGGTTTTGTGGGGCCCATTTGCCGTTGCACCAAAAGCCATGACTGTTAGTGAACATGGAACACCACATAATTAACCACCTGTGGGCAGGGGAGCGCGTCGCATCACCCAACAATCTCCCCCTCGACGCCCATACCAAGTGCTTATGCAGGTCGGGAAGGCACCGGGGAGATTTGAACCCATGACCAAGCCAAAACCAGGCTCTGATACCAATTGTGGGGCCCATTTTCCGTTGCACCAAAAGCCATGACTGTTAGTGAACATGGAACACCACATAATTAACCACCTGTGGGCAGGGGAGCGCGTCACATCACCCAATAGGTTTGACATCAGTGACAAAATAATGAATTCAAAACAAATTCATCATACTTGTATCAATCTTTTTTCAACAATATCTATCTTTGATATTAATGGAAAACCAAAATTAATTAGTACAACCAACAGTAATACCAAAAATAAAATAATTCCTTGTATTGAAGTCTCTCCCTCTATTAGCAACTTTCATATTCTATATAGGGTACAAAATTTTGTTATGATTAATAGATAATCAATCAACTCATCCTTATGACTCCCTTTTGATTACTTCTTATATCTCCCTTAGCACTATCTCCCTCTGAGTAGATATTATATATTTATTTATTTATTATTATTATTTTTTTCTCTCTCTTTTTTTGTCTTTCTCCTTATTTAACAACAATGCCAAATACTTGTCATCTTAATGTGTAGATATGAAGATTTTCAATTTCTCTCTTTGTCACCTAGCTTGTGATTGATTTGTAGCTCCATCTCTTTGATTACTTTAGCCATCTCCTATAGTAAGATCCACTGCATCAATGTGTAACATATGTCAATCATCATGTTTGATGTAGGGAACTTCTCTTGCTACTTAAATAGCCTTGGATAGGGGTATCACCCCTAGTTTACCTCTTATATACTCATGAGCATCCTTAGGTGATGCTTTTGTGAAGATATCAACTATTTTCTCTTTTGTGTTAACATATTCCATCTTTAGCTCTTTATCTTGAACTAACTCTCTCAAGTAATTATACTTGATTGCAATGTCATTAGTTTTTGTATGAATCACATGATTCTTTGATATATTTATAGAACTTGTATTGTCATAACAAACTATCACAAGCTCGGTGATTTCCTCATCTATACCTTTGAGTAGATGTTTGGTCCATACAATAGTTGTATAATTTACTATAGTAGCAACATATTTAGCTTCAATAGTAGATTGAGATATACAATTTTGTTTCTTGCTAGTCCATGTAACCAACCTTTTTCCTAAGAAAAATGCTCCTCCATTAGTGTTGTTTTTGTCATCAATATTTCCATCTCAATTAGCATCAATGTAGGCTCTCAATTCAAATTTCTCATTTTTCTTATAATATAGGCCATAATATTTTGTGCCTTTCAGATATCTCATAATGACCATCAAATGATTCTCCTTGGGATTAGCAGAGAATCTTGCAACTATCCCAATAGATAACACAATTTTAGGTCTATTGTGTACTACATATTGTAATTTTCCAATCATAAACATGTACAATGTTTGATTCACCTTAGCTAAATCGTCATTCGTTGACAATTTATGTCCTATCACCATAGGTGGGCTTACTGGCTTGGAATCTTCAAATCCAAAAAAATTTAGTATCTCCTTTACATATCTTAATCGATTGATTTATATAACATATTTCATCTGATGTACTTGTAAACCCACAAAAAACTTGATCTCTGCAAACATAGACATTTTTAATTCTTTCTTCATTTCATTTGCAAAAGCTTTACATAAAGTATCTTGACCTCCAAATATGATATCATCAAAAAAAAAATAAGATATTAAAATACCTTTTCCTTTCTTTTTCTTTAAGTACAGATTGTTGTTATCATCAATCCTCTCAAAACCAATTTTCACAAGATAATTGTGAAGCCTTTCTTACCATTCTCTTGGTTCTTTCTTCAAACCATATAAAGCTTTGTGTAGTCTACATACCATGTTTTTGTTGTTAGCATTAAAAGATCCTTTTGGCTATTTTATGTAAACCTCCTCTTCCAATATACCATTTAGAAATGTAGATTTTACATCTATTTGATAAACTTTGAAACCTTTATATGCAGAGTAAGCAAGCAGAGTTCTTGCTCCTTCCAATCTTACAATGGGAGAAAATATTTCTCCATAGTCTATCCCTTCTTCTTGTGCATATCCTTTACAAACTAATCTTTCTTTGTTCCTTGTGACTTCACCATTTTTATCTAACTTGATTCTATACACCCACTTGGTGCCATTCACATTTTAATCTTCTAGTCTAGGAACTAGAGTCCATGTCTTATTTTTCTCAACTTGTTCAATCTCTTCTTTCATGGCTTTACTCCAGTCCACATCTTCTAAGACATCTTTCTCTTTTTTAGTTTCATGCATTTTAAGAAAACATGTGTCATTTCTCAACTTGTTCCTTGTCATTGGTCTTTCATCTTTATCTCCAATGATTTATGTTGCAGGGTGATGTCTCTTGACATACTTTGACAATCTTGGTTCTACTCTATTTTCCTCATTTGGTCTCTCAATTTTTGAATCACTATGTACATCTCTATCAAGTAGTTCAATATCTCTTTTATGTACACTAATCTTAGAATTAGAATGTGCCTCAACTTCATTCTGTAACTCGGCACCTAAATGTAGCTTGGTTCCTAAATGCAACTCATTATTCATAGTATGTGACTCGGCAATCATTGAAACTTATTGTTGATTTGCAACTTGATTTATAGCATCTTCATTAGTAGGCATACCTTCATAAAAATATACAAATGATTTGTATTCCTTTAGTTCCTTCATAGGTTAAGCCTCATGTACTTCTATATATTCATCAAAATTTACATTTCCACTTTCCAAAACCTTGTTAGTGTTAGCATTTAAACACTTATAAGATTTACTTCTTGTGGAATAGCCAAGGAATATACCTTCTTCACTTTTTGCATCTAATTTAACATTCTTTAAATCCTTAAGAATATAAAACGTTCTTCCAAGTATCTTAAAATATTTTATATTGGGTGAGTATCCATACCATAGTTTAAGAGGTGTTGAATGAGTACCTTTCTTGAATTGAACAAGGTTCAAGGTATAGAAAGCTATACTTATAACTTTTTTCTAGTATTTCAAAGCAACATTTTCTCCATCATACAGATTTATTCCTCCTTTCAAGTATTCAATTTTGTGAAGGGGTTCTAGGGGTAGATGTTTATCTTTTAATTCCTTTGTTATTACAAAACATCTCAAACTCATTTGATGTAAGTTCTCCTCCTCTGTTAGATCTCAAACATTTTAGACTTTTACCTATTTTCTTCTCAACTCTTGCTAAGTACCACTTAAACATTTGGAAAGCATCAAATTTCTATTTCAAAAACACAACTATAATCATCTAGAATAATCATCAAAAAATAGCATATTATACTTATCTCCTTTGTAGATTTGCACATCAATTGGTCCACACAAGTTAGTATGACAATCTCTAATATTTCTTTAGAGGTATGAGTCTTACTCTTAAAACTTGACTTTGTCATTTTGCCTAACTAATTTTTTTGCAAATTATATTGTCAAGTTTCTTCAACTTAGGAAAACCTCTGACTCTTCTCATGTTATTGATACTAGCCAAGCTATCAAAAATAACATGACATAACCTCTTATATCATAGCAACACATTATCAAATTCTATAATTAAATAAGTAGCATCATCCATATAAATTTAGAATAGATTACCTCTAGTTTGATCACCTTTTCCAATTATTTTTCCATCAATATCATATATCTTAGCAATCTTGTTCTCAAACTCAACCTTATAACTTGAACTATTTAGTTGTGACACACTCAAAAAATTATAGTTAAGTCCTTCAACATAATAAGCATTGTCACATTAAATATTTTCTATGTGTTTGATGAACCTTTTCCTTTTATTAGATAGGGTGTATCATTACCCAACCTTACACTATTTCCATCATAATAATTCAAGGTAATGAACTTACTTTTATCTCTAGTCATGTGATGTGAATAGCCACTATCAATGATCCACTCGTTAGAATCATCCTTTATTGCAACATACACCACTTCATCATCATGATCATCAGATCCATCTTTAGTTTTCTCTTCAGCAATGTAGCAAGACTTTTTGCCTTTGCCTTTGTAATATTTTTTGTCTTCATCTCTTCTACTTTTGTACTTATCACCACCTCTTTAATTATTCTTCTCTAGACATCTAGCAATAATATGACCAACCTCATTGCAACTAAAACACATGATAGGTAACTTATCTTGTACTTTGCCTTTACCTCTATGAAATCTCCTTGCTAGTAGTGCTTCAAGTTGTTCTACATCCTCCTCATCTATATTAGTATCACTGGAAACATATTTAACCTTTTTCTTCTTCTTTTTATTAGGTTTCTTCAATGACAGCTTGTCTTTGAAAGTAGATTCAACATTGTTAGATTTGAAGTTATCAAAATTAGATAGCTCAAAAGTAGTGAACCCACCTACCAAATCTTCAAGAGTCAAATTAGAACTTGGTACACATCTTAGTTCTTGTATCAAGCATAAACTCTAATAGCACAAATGGGTAGTAGTGTTCTAAAAACTTTTCTTAGTACAGCCTCATCATCTATCTTACTAGTAGCTCCTCTTATTGCATTAACAACATCTTTTATCCTAAAGTAGTATTGAGTAACATTCTCACCTTCTTACATTCTCATATCATTGAACTTACCTCTAAGACTTTTATATTTGGCTCTTAAAACATTTGGATCACCTTCATAGATGGTGTGAAGAGAATCCCACATTTTCTTTGCACCATGACAACCCTTGATATCATCAAACTTGGCCTAGCTTAGGGAAGAGGAAATCTCCAACATTGCCTCATTGTGTTCTTTCTTTTTTTTTAAATCTTTAGCAATTAGGGCTCTATTAGGATCAACATTCTCAGTAGCTATGGTAGATTATGCATGATCTCCAAGACCTCCTAGGTGTAGCTTCATCGTACTTTTCCATTTAGGGAAGTGATCTCTATTAAGCTTGGGTACCTCTCTTTTTGACATCAAGTGATATTTTCCTTCTAGTACCTTCAAACTAGTCCTCTTAAGTAGATGGAGCTCTAATACCAACTATTTTAATTATTTATAATAACTGGGGGGGGTCGGGGGGTGTGAATCAGTTATCCAAGGTCCAGATGTACAAATAAAACTTTTCAGAACGTAGTGAACCCATATCCATAAAACATATTCATCATGCATGCATCCATTAGATCATACAATCTCTTAAACTTTGTAGGTTACTATTAAATCAGTTTTACATAAATGTAAGCATGAAACATAATAGATTCAATAACACATTTGACACAATGATTTTACATGGAAACCTAATTTGGGAGAAACCACTAGTAACATGCTAGTCTTTCTCACTTTTCTAAAGTGATGCCATGTGAAATGCCAAACCTATTAAAGGTTATGCATATTGTTAAATGTGACCTAGTTAGAAGATTTCAATCACCCTGTTATCAGTGAGCCTTGTTAGAGGACTTTAGATCATTCACTTGGAATGTCACCTAGTTAAAGGATTTACAAATGACTATTAGGTCAACCTTAATCTAAAAAGAATTTACCCTAGACTAATACAATGATTAGAAAGTAATAGTAAGGCTTGATCTAATAACAACTTATAGCTTCCATTATAGATTATAGATCTTTGTTCCAATCCTCTATTCTTCTTTACTTTCACACATTTCAACTCTAATAGCTTGTCCCCCCTTTAAGCATCTATATCCTTAATCTTTCTTGCCTTTCTTGCCAATACAAGTCTCTTCTCTTTGGTCACTAAATGAAGAAATACCTTATACTCCTTGTTGTCCTTAGGTTCTCTCACATGACAACGTTTGCTTCTAACCAGCTATCTCTATATATTGAAAATTTAGATCTTTTTTTCATTCATTTTAGGGTTTGGTTTGTTTAGATAGGATTCAATGAATATCATCCATTTTAGGGTTTGGTTTGTTTAGATAGGATTCAATGAATCTACCCATCTTTTCATTTTATTCCCTTCTAGAAACTTCTCCTTCAATCCTCTTTGAATTCACCTCAAAATGGTTCATTTTGAATTCTGTGTCACCTGCTCATCAAGCTTATCTTCCACATTGCTCACACAATCCAAGAAATCAATATTGTTGGCTTAGATTCATTGAATTCATGATCTTGCACATAATATTGTCACTTAGCATTAACTTTCTTCTAATGCTCAATACATATTGCATTTCTCAGCATCCACTATCAAATCACTTGACACAAACTAAAGTTTACTAGTGCTCGACATCAACTAAACTTTACTTGGCTAACACTGTATCACTCGGCATACAATTTAATTTGACTTTTCTTGGCTCCAACTAATCTTTTTCTTGGCTTACACTAACTTTTCTTGGCACTTACTATGTAGATTTTTAAGCTTGATAAACACAATTTGTTTTACTTGTTCTTCTAAACTTAATCAATGTATCCATCCTTTGCAACCTTAAGTAGATAATCAATGCACTATAATTTCATTTTCTTAACTAATCTTTGTGCTCATTTTCCATATCATAAATCAACCTTTCATCTAGGTACTATTGTTGCCTTATTTGATCAAATCATCTACATCAATCAAACAAATGATAGTACTCAAATCATCTAAGCAATTGTCTTACTAGCAAGTATCAGGTTTGACATCAATGATAAAATAATGATTGAAACACATTCTCATACTTGTATCAATCTTTTTTCAACAATGCACACCTTAGTGGCTCTATTGGGTAAGAATAAGATGGATATCCTTCAAGCATGGCTAGAGGGAGCTTATGAGAGGTTTATTAGAACTAAGAGTAGCTATGAGGAAGAAATGAAGAAGACCTATGTTCTAAAGTAGAAGACCCTCAAGATGGAGAATGAAATAGAAACATTAAATAATATTGTTAGATCAGTTATAGAAGTGAAGGATCAAGCTATCTAAATAGAGGGTTATGTACCTAAAATAGGGGAAGCATTAGGACAAGCAATGGTGATAGATGACGAAGACTTGGAATCAAGCAAGGAGACATAAATTAGAACAATTAACAACTTTCTGATTCATAAAATAAGTGCATTAAAACTAGTCTCACAAAATGTACACAACAACTACCTTGTATTGCAAGGAGCAAAGCATATATGTTTAGAGGTAGTTGTCCTATTATCTCCTCTCTTTATCACATGGTGGTTGTATGCTCCATTTGTTGATAATTTGGTACCTATACTGGCATAGAAGAAAGATCTTCCAAAGGTAGTGATCATAAACACTAGAAAGATAATAACTAAGCTAAGGGACTTGAATGGTTTCTTCAATGGTAGGATACGACTAATACAAAATAAGATGAAGGCAATTATTGCAAGAACACCTAGTTTTGTGCCCACAATTTTGAATAGTGATGGAAAGATTAAAACTTAGGTAGAATGGTCATCTTCTTTTGATAATATCCTAGATCATCCCAAGTTCTTGGTATATTGCAATAATGAAGCAGGTGTAGCAGTTGTATATGATATGATTGATATGCTTTACAAGATAGAGGCAGACATGTCAAAAATAACTGCTGAAATTAAGGTAGTAACAAATACCAGGTGGAACAAATGCCTAGAAGAATTAAATATAGCAAGGGATGTAACTTGGCCAAATATAGATACAGATGTTACCATCTAGGAGGTTATTGTAGACATCAAGGCTCTACTATCAGTTGATAGTGACTAGGAAAGTTAGAGATGCAATTAAGGGCAAAGAAAGTGATAGAAAGTTGAAGACTAATAGAATTTTTTCAAAGACGCCTACATGAAGTACCATCTACCAATTTTGTAACTACATCAGAAGTTTTGATCCAAATACAAAGAATTTCTGAATGTAACTAAATATAAAATATACTTGTATTTGTTTTTCGTTAAAATTTTGACAAGTGTCCTCCCATTTGAAGCTTCTTGCAAATCCTTCCTATAAAAGGATTTCCAGGATGTGAAGTTGAGGTCTGAAATCTATGTAATTTTTAGTGTTATGTTATTTTGTATTCGGTCCATTCAAGTCTTTGTGTAATTAGTGTGTGATGTATTTATTTTGCAAAATCTGAGGATACAAGTGAACATAGAATGTTGGTTTGTCATATCTTGAGTTATGTTTGAGTATTACACAAGTGTTGTATGATTTTCAAGGATAATTAATACAAGAGGAATGTTCTACAATATCTGTTTATCTAAATTTTGTCTCCAATTTTATGTGTTGGTTATCTTGGGATTGAATGAGAAAGGTGCATACAATTTAATGCAACTAGGATAGCTTGTATATCAATTTTTTGTTTATTTTAATTCAAGGAATTAAGTGGTTCAATAAATTGATAGGATTTCCATTCACATAAGAAGAATATTCATAAGAATGGGGTTTAGGGTTTACTATTGATAATTTAATTATAAGGCAATTAAATAGGTTGAGTTTTGCTTAGTAGACTTTTTGTGACAATGGATAAGACAATAATCATCAGTTTAGATGCATACTGAAGAAACCACATGGTTTCCGAAAGCACAAATATAATTCAACTAAACTTTTACTTTAATGTATGAATAAATAATTTTTGGTCAGCACTTATTTATAATAATTCGATGTGTATCATAGTTAGCTGCTATAATCAAGAATCATTTACAAAGTTAAGAAGGATTGTGACCATTTCTTCTATAGGGGATAGAATTGAAAAAATAATATCAATGAGTGAATTGGGAAGATACTATCAAGTATCCATTCTTGTTAGTCCCTAAGGTGCACCTACCTAGGCCCTACAGAGCTTGAAGTGTAGAGAATTCATGAGATTATGTTAATGTTGGTCTAGATCTAAAGAATTTTTAGTTACATAGAGGAAGTAGCAATTATGTAAATTGTTTTTATCTTCTGAACCCAAGTATTATGTCATTTTTTGCCTAGTAGTTTTCAAACACCAACAAGATCTAGGAAATTAATGAAGAAGTTGAACAAATTGAGAAGAACGACACCTAGATCCTAGTACCTAGACCAAAGGAAAAAATGTTATTGGAAAAAAGTAGTTTTTCATGAATAAGCTAAATGAAAAAGGTGAAGTTACAAGGAGAAAGACTAGATTGGTATACAAGGAATATGCTCAAGAAGAAGGAGATGAATATGGATAAACATTCGCTCCTATAGCAAGACTAGAAGGAGTTAGGAATATGATTGCATACTCAGCCTACAAAAACTTTAAGGTATATGAAATGGATGTCAAATCCACATTTCTAAATGGGATACTTGAGGAAGAAGTCTACATAGAACAACTTGAAGGATTTATGGATCTAGACAAGAAGAATATAGTGTATATGTTTGAAATCTAATTGAAAATATCATTATGAGAAGAAGATTGATCAAAGAGGGAGATTGTTGCAAAGAAGGAAGTTGGTTGATAAAGAATTTTTTCAATCATTGTTTTTTCATTGATGTCAAATCTACTATTTGATGGAATGAAAATTTCTTATAAGATCCAAGTACTATCACTTAGTTGATTGATGAAGAGGATTTAATCAACAAGATGTAACAAGAATACGTAAGGGAAAGGTTGAGTTATGATTTTGTAATGAAGTGCAAGGATTAGTTAAGACAATGGTTAAATGATGTATTGGTAACATACTTGAAGATACAGAGGTTGGTCACACTTAGAAACATTAGAAGTACAAGTTGTAACAAGGTTGATTGCAAAGCTTAAACTAAGCTCATTAGTAGGTGTCGAGCAAGCTAGTTCAAGCCGAGCAAGTTTTCAGTTAGGTCTGAGAAAATGAAAATCTAGTGTGTGCCGAGTGAACTTTAGGTGCCAAGTGAAGTTCAAGTGTTGAGTCATATAGAAGGAGTCAAGAAAATAGAAAACTTAGTGGATGTTGAGTAAATCCATAGTAGGTGCCAAGCATTAGTAAAACATAGTTGATGCTGAGCAACTCAGTATGTGCTAAGCACCAGAATTTCAACAGTGTCAAGCTGCTACATTATTAAAAATGTCAAAGATTCCCCAGATCTAAGCTAACAGAGTTGTTAACTTGAATTTTGTGAACTAGTTGGAGGATAAGGATGATGAGCTGGTGGCACAGAATTTTATGTAAACTATTTTTGAGCAAATTCAAGAGGATTCTTCATGATTTTTCTAAAAGGAACAAAATATGGGTTGGATTCAATTAATCCTACCTGACCCATTCAAATAGAAATTAAAGGAGGGAAGAATTGAGCAGGAAAAGAAATTCTAGACTTCTATTTAAGGAGTCCTAGACCAAGAAGCAAGAGCTACTGGTGTGCCAAATTGCAAAGTGGTTGAAGGATGTCAAGGGGAAGGCATCTAGGAGAAGGAAGAATAGAGCACTAAGACTCTACTTTGATAAGTGGTTAGAGAGAGATGATTGCACTAGTACATTGAGAATAGAAACTCAAGGAGACAAGACTTGAGAGGAGGGTAAGCTATCAGAATTGCAGAGATTGAAAGCTAGGCAATTTATGAGCTGAAGAAGTGATCTAAAATCTACAAGATAAGTTGTATTCTATAATCAAATCAAAACCCCTTATTGTTACTCTCTAGAAATTGTATCAGTTAGGGTAAAAGAAAAATCCTATGGACTTAGGTTGGTTTGATAGCCATTTGTAAATCCTTTAATAGGGTAGCATTCCTAGTGAATGTTCTAAAGTCCTCTAACTAGGCCCACTTCTAATAGGGTGGTTGAATCCTTTAACCAGGTCACATTTAACAGACTGTTGTAGCCTTTAACAAGGCAAGCCTTTCATAGGGCATCACTTTAGAAGAGTGAGAATTGAGTAGCATGTTACGATTTTTTTTTTTTGTAAATTGGGTTTCCATGTAAATCACTATGTTGTGTGTTAATTCTTCATGTGTTATGCTTGCATGTTGATTTATAGTAACTTGTTGAATAGGAATGTTTAAGCTTGGATGAGTTAATAGTTTGATGGGCACACTACACTTAGTGAAAAAGTTTGAATTAGACATTTGGACCTTGAATAACTAATTCACCCCCCACCCCTCTCTCAGTTATTCTAAAGCATTTCTAACAATTGGTATCAGAGCCATCTAATGATTTAGTTTCAAGGTCCTAGAAGTAGGAAGATCAAGATGTCCAAGAGAGAAGTTCTCAAGCTTAACAAAGACAACTTTTTTGCATGGTAGAGCCTGATGAAATTGCACCTTGGATCAATAGGTGATTATGCAAAAACCTCAATTGGAGTGGAGCATGTAGACCCAGCTAGACCCCTATCTACAGATGATTTGAACAAAAGGAAGGATCACAATCAAGCAATGTTGGAGATTGCCTTTGCACTCAACTATGTTGGATTTGGTGACATCAAAGGTTATGACATTGCATTCAAGATGTGGAAAGTCCTATCAAATATCTATGGAGGAGATTAGAATGTTTAGAGACCAAAGAGAGAAAGCCTCAGAGAAAAGTTTGATGACATGAAAATGGAGGAAGGTGAAAATGTTGCTCAATATGCTACTAGAATGAAAGAAGTGGTAAGTGCAATAAGAAGTCATAGTGGTCAACTATAAGAAGATACTATCAATAGAAAATACTTAAGGACCCTACTCCCTATCTATGCTATTAGAGTTTTAGTCATCCAAGAGCTAAGGTATGTAGAAGGAAACACACTAGCCTTTGAAAGAATAGTGGGAATACTCATTGCATTTGAACTATCCAACTTTGACAACTATAGACCTGAGAACCTTGAATCTACTTTCAAGGCCAAGCTAACATTGAAAGATAGTGAGGAGGTGAAATCAAAGAAGATGAGTAGAAAAGGAAAACATGCATCCAATGATAGCAGTACAAATGAGGAAGATGTAGAATAGTTGGAAGCACTAATGGCTAGAAGATTCCATAGAGGCAAAGGTAAATTCAAAGGTAAGCTCCCTATCATTTGTTTTAATTGTAATGAAGTAGGTAATATTGTTGCAAGGTGTACAGAGAAGAAAAACTACAAAGAAGGAAACAAGTACAAGAACAAAGAGAAGATGATAGCAAAGATTATAATGACAAAGGCAAAAGATGCAACATTGTTGAAGAATATTCTGATGAGAATGATGATGAAGTAGTCTACATGGCCATGAAGGATGAAATAGATGAAGATGAAGCAACAACACTAGTAACATGACAAGAGATAAAAGTAAGTTCATTACCTTTACTCAATATGATGGAAATAGTGTTAGATTTGGTAATGATGTTCCATTTCAAATCAAAAGAAAAGGCTCCATTAAACTTACAGAGAAAATTTAATGTGATAATGCATACTATGTTGAAGGATTGAACTACAATTTTTTGAGTTTATCATAGTTAAGCAATGTAGGTTGCAAAGTAGAATTTGGAAACAAATCTACCAAAATCTATGGTATTGTTGGAAATTTGATAGGAAAAGGTGAACAAACTAAAAGTAACTTGTTTTATCTAGATATGGAGGATGCAACATGTCTTGTTGTTAGACTTGATGATGTGTGGTTATGGCATAAAAGACTATGTCATGTTAACTTTGACAATCTGATTAACATCAGCAAAAAGAAGAAAGTTAGAGGTTTGCCCAAGTTGAAGAAACCTAAAAACATAATGTGTAAACAATGTCAACTAGGAAAGATGACTAAATCTAGTTTCAAAATAAAAACCTATACTTTCAAAGAAGTACTAGAGCTAGTCCATACATACTTATGTGGTCCAATAGAAGTACAAAGCTAACAAGGAGATAGATACATTATGCTATTTGTGGATGACTACTCTAGAATGATGATTGCCATGTTCTTGAAGAAAAAATCTAATGCATTTCAAATGTTTAAGTGGTATTTGGATAGAGTTGAGAAGGAAATAGGTAAGATTCTGAAGTGCCTAAGGTTAGATAGAGGAGGAGACTTTACATCAAAAGAATTTGAGATATTTTGCAATGATAAAAGAATCAAGAGACAAACATTAGCACCAAGAACTCCACCATAGAATGGAATTGTTGAAAGAAGGAATAGATCAGTGATAGACCGTGTCAAAACCATGATGATAGAGAAAAATGTTGCTCTAAATTATCGGAGAGAAGTTGTAAGTGCTACTATTTACACTTTGAATAGAGTTCAAGTCAAGAAAGGAACAAATGCAACACCTCTTGAGCTATGGTATGGCCACTCACCTAATGTAAAACATTTCAAAGTCTTTGGTTGTAAATGTTATATTATTAAAGATACTAGAAATGACAAGTTTGATGCAAAAAGAAATCAAGGCATTTTCCTTGGATACTCCACTAGTAAGGCATATAAGTGTTTGAATACTAACACTAACAAGATAGTGGAAAGTGCAAATATAAACTTTGATGAGCATGCAAAAGTCCAAGTTGATGAATCTAAGGATTCAAAAGAATATAGATCGTTTGTATACTTCTATGAAGGAATGACTGTTGAAGATAATACTACCAATCAAGTTGGGAATCAGTAACAAATTTTAGTATCATCTGAGTCACAGCTAGTGAATGCTAAGATGCATTAAGAAGCTGAGTTGCAGAATGAAGAAAATGCACATTCTAATTCTAAAACTAGTACACATAGAAGAGATGATGAAATACCAAATGAAGAAGAGAAAAATGACTCTAAAGCTAAAGGATCAAACATGGAAAAAAGGATAGAACCAAGACTAGCTAAGCATATAAGAAGACAACACCCGACAAATCAAATCATTGGTGACAAGGATGCCAGACCTATGACAAGAAATAGACTAAGGAATGAATTATGTCTGTTGAGAAGGATTGAGCCTAAAATAGTAAAAGATGCACTAAAAGAACAAATTTATGACATATTCACTAAAGCCTTACCTAAATATTCTCATGAATATCTTAGAGCTAAACTAGGAGTTATTTCCCTAAGAAAATTAATTTAAGGAAATATTGTGTTATGTATCAAATATGCTAATCAAAATACCTTACGCATTGATGTAGATGGTTCTAATTTAGGAGGTGCCTAAGGTAGTCAATTAAATTAAATAAAAAGAAGAACATATTAGTCATATATAGATGATAGATGAATAATTTAGCCTTGACATGTAATTATCTACATAATCAAGATGTATGAAGAAAATTCAGCCAAGAGAGATAGTGCCTTTTTAATTGTTGTCAAATAGGGAGAGTATGAAAATGAGATGTAAATGGAAGATTTTGAAAATGTAGATTGGTAAAAATTTCTATGACAAATGGAATCTAAACTTAGAACTTAGAGGGAGTCTCTGAGATTTCATGGATGAAAATCAGAATAAAACTAAGGATATTAGTTACTCATGGAAATGAAATTTTTTGGATTGCATGGTAATTAATAGGGAGATTGTATTTGTATTTGAGGTTTTTCTATCAGTGCAAAAGAGGGAAATTATTAGAAACTATAACTGAAACAATTTTTATATTATCATAGATGTCAAATCTACTAATGAGACATGTTTCTATCTAATCTAAATGTCATATCTATTTGATTGATGAAGAGGATTTGACAAGTTGCTCATAACAAAAGCACCTAGAGGAAAGGTTGAGTTATGAAAATAAAGCTAAAATGGATATTTGATTAGTTAGACTTTGACAAGATAATTTCATTGTTTTCTTTATGAAGACATGACAAGAGACTAATATATTGAATAAGCTTAACCAAGGAAAACAATTGAAGATTAAAAAACTTGAAGTTCATGCCAAGAGATGCTAGTGTTGACCGAGTGCTAGAATAGAGTAAGCTAAGTGCCACAATCCAAGTGAAACTTAAAATTAATTAAGCATCAATTTTGACTAAGTGATATAATGATTACTGAGTGACAACATTTATAATGCATATGAGAAATCATAATTTACTGTCAAGACTCAATTGATTTCTTGTGATATGGAATGTGTTGAAGATAAGGATTGACATGTTGGATCATTTAATTCTGGAAGAGCGTTAAGTAAACAATCTAAGGGATAAATTGAAGGAGAATTTTATAGAAGAGAAAAAGAGATAAACAAAATGTCGATTATATGCGATGAATCTGTTGGAGCAGATTGCAAATCATAAGATCTATAATGATTGTGAGAAATGAAAAATGAGCACAACTACCTATTTAAGGAGGCACAAAGGAGAACTTTGAAGAGTAATGTGAAAACAAAGAAAGAGAGAGAGTGTGTGTGTGTGGATTTATGTAGATGATATATAGTTAGAACATAAAGTTATTTGTAGAGGATGATCAAGGAGTAATCAAGAATATCCAAGTGCAAAGATTGTATGCACATGAGAATGATTTCTAGTGAGATGGAACAAAGTTGCTGAGGTTGATAAGAAAATATAGGAAGAAGGATTAAGTTTTTTGTAGAGAGAAGGGTATTTTCTTGAAGGGTTGCTAAGAAAATCAAGGACAAAGGTGACAAGGAAGACTTAGTAGGGAATCAACACATGAATTGAATTAAGATCTGAAACTACTAAGTTTTTAATCATACAAATCAAACCCTATTGTTTTCTTTGTAATCATTGTAAACATTTTTTATTGAAATCCTTTTAATCAAGGTTGACCTAGCAGTCATTAAGGAGTTAATAGTCTATGTAAATCCTTTAATTGGGTGGCATTGTAAAGGATTTTTCAAAAGTCTTCTGAAAAGGCCACTCCTAATAAGGTGATTAAATCCTTTAACTAGGTCACATTTAATAGTGTGTATTGTAACCTTTAATAGGGTTGGCTCCTAACATGGCTCACTTTAGAAGAGTGAAAATATGGTGGCATGTTGTTGGTGGTTTTTCCCAAATTAGGTTTCTACATTAAATCATAGGGTCAAAATCAAGTATTGAATGTTTTTATGGTGTTTTGCATTTTCATGTTTACATTTTGAAAGTCTATTATATTTGGACAAGTGAACTACTAGTTAATATTCCTATTCAGATTACAACAGAGACTAGGCAGTAGGATAAGCAGAATAGAAAAATGTTTAATTATTTGATTTTTTAATTGGTAAATAAGGAACTTGATTAATTGATTCAACCGCCCTCCCCCCCCCCCCCAAATTATTCTAAATATTCTAACACTAGAAGGGTTGGCTCAACTCCTAATAGGGTTGGAATCTCCTTATAGTGATTTAAACTCTACTAACAGGGATTGATATATATTAAATGTATTCAATTGGCTCTTAACAAACTTCATTCTATTACAAGGAACTTATCTACTAGCTCATAATTTATTGGGTACCATCCCCACTAGGGTTTTCCTTCTTATCAAGGGTTTCACTAGTTAATATATCTAGTGTTATTGTGTATGTGTATCTTCTTATAGTTTTTATTTATTGTATTGCATAAAAATGTAATAAATGGAATAAACACTAAGCAACTAATGCATATTCCTACATGATCATGCAAACCTCAAAATATGCAAGAGAACATGTCACTAAGAATGACATGAAATAAAAAAAATCTTAATCTACTAATGCAAACCTCATGAAATCACCAAGTGGAGATGATTTCACATTATGGGATGTGGTATCTCACTATTCCTATAGCATAACAATGAGGTAGATGGTAGATGTGGAAATGAGGAGAGGGCTCTCCTTTTATAGGAAATGAGATGCAACAGGCAGTGAGATTAAAGGTAGGATGAAGGGCTAGGATCTCGTAGTATCAATGAGGTGTCCATGAGGTGGAAGCCAAGTAGACTCCATGTGGATTAGGGTTTTTGACCATTCAAAGGGGGGAAAATGCTCACACATGTGTGAGCAACCTTTGATGGTGACATGATCAATGACAAGTGGAAGAGGCATGAGAAACATGGCTTCTCACACGTGTGAGACAACTTGATTCTCATGCAAGAGGACAAGTGTGCAAGAGGCATGGAAGGCATGAGGGGTGAGGAAACTATGAACATCTCTCACACATCTGTGAGGATTCCTCACACATGTGTGGGCACACACTTAGGATTAAAAGGTAATTAGCAAGATGATTAGGAAAAGAAAGCATGATTAAGGAAGTGGGTAGGTTTAGCATGATGGGTTAGGTTAGGAGTAGTGAGGTTAGGTGAGGGTTAAAGGTAGGAGCCATGTGCTCAAATAGGATTAAATTTAATATTTAATTCCAAGGGGTATTAGGCAAGGATTAATTAAGTAAATAAAGTACTTAATTAAAGTGAATGGGTTAGGATTTAAATAAACCTTAGTTTATTTAAATCAAGGAAAGGTGAACATAATTAAATAAATGTAAATTTATTTAATTAAATGTAGGGTAATTAAATAAATAATAAATATCTATTTAATTGGCTAGGAAATGGGTATTTGGAAAAATTTAGGTGTCTACATTTTGCCCCTCTTTGATATAGCATTAGTAATGTTATATCAAAAAAGACTAAAATATAGTGGTTGGGAGGATAAGACTAGTAGCATGATGGCCCAGTCATGAAAGGATGACGAAGGATGGCGAAGGTGGAAATGTATGCCCCCTCGAGAGGACATGCAGGTTAGGAGAACATAGATGTTCTCTTGAAATGGATGGGAGTGGAAAATGATAAGAGTTATGTTGCAATGGTGTGAACAACATAAGTTTGATATTGTACTCAACATTATGCACCAAGGTATGAGGAACCAAGATGACAATATGTCAAGTACATGAAAACACGACTCTAATATAACCAAACGCCTTGTGAAACCATGATATGGAGGGCCATGATTCCTGGGACAATAGGATGCAAAGACCATAATAAATGCAAAAAATACTAATGTAGACAAGTAACTATCAATCATGTACAAAAAACCAAAATCAAACCAAAACTTTGCCCTTGGTCAAGCTGAAAACCCATTAATGGATTGATTGATGATGATTGATTAAGGATAGCAAAGATAATGATAAGCGTAATGCACATCCAAGGATTGGGAAGGAATCATCCCACGATAATGTTTGAATATGGTTAATGGATTATCAACTGATTGGATCAAATTGATGAATTGATTAAGGATTGATGTACAAGATTGCAAGATTAGATTGATTGGATTAGTATTGATTGCATAGTGAGATTTTTATTTTTATTTTATTTTATTTTATGGTGGATAGATGAAATTGAAATGCAAGTAGAAGAATGAACGTGGATGAGATTGGAAGAATAACGTTGATAGGATGAAGAAAGATGAGAGTAGAATAGAAACTGATTTGATGTGAAAGAATTAGAAGAAAGGAAAATTGATTGAATTAGAGGATAAATGAATGTGGTTGAAGTGAGTGGAAGAATTAGATTGAATGAAGGTGGGATAGAATGGATTGGGACCAATGACAAGGGAGAGCCAAGGCATGGTAAAAGGAGGAAAAGCAACATGAGTTGGTGGATGAAAGGAATGGTGGAAGGATATGAGTGGCCAAATGATATGGTGTTGGAAAATGCGGAGCCAAGGACCATGTTTTGAAGGAGTCCAAATGTCCAATACCAAGGATAGGAAAATGGAAGGAAATATGGTGGGAAAGGATGCATGAAAATGGAAAGATGGTGTGAAGGCTAGCGTATGGAGAGAGAGAAGGGATGTGTTCTTCCAAAGCATGTATGAACATTTTTTTATTGTGCCTCTAATAGTGATCATGAGCATGGGTATGAAAGTGGAATGAAAGTGGAATGAATAAGGGATATGGGAGGGAGGGTATGGAAAAGGGGTAATGATATGGAGAGTATGGATGACATGTGGGATATGAACTGGATGAAATGGTAGGGATAACCAAGATCAAGGACATATGAAAGGGGGATGAAAATGTGTAGCAGTATGGATGGAAAATGGATGAATGAACATGATAAGGACTATGCAATGCAAGAGATGGAGAACATGTCAAGATCAAATATATGGAAGAATTATGGATGTATATAGGATAATGTATGGATAATGTGCAAGGGATATGGAAAGTGAAAGTCAAGATCAAAGAATGTAGATGGAAGTATGGAAGATATGTATGAAATTTTGGTATGGATGGAGCTTGCCCCCACTGTGGAGTACAAGTGGAAGAGGAAAAGTGAATGGATGGATAAGTGGAAGTGGAAGGCAATGGATACATGATAGTAAAATGAAGGGAGGACTCAAGCGTCTAGATATATGGATGGTATCCCTTGATATATTTTTTTTCTTATTATTTTCAAGGAATTTTGGCTATTTTCTCATAGATGTTGGTAGGATATTTTCTCATATTTTTCTTTTCTTGGACATGTCTTTTAGAGGGGACATGTTGATCCTTGGGCTTTTGTGGATTTTTTTCTTTATTCACTTTTTCTATGGCATCCAATTTTCTTCCATTGGCATGGTATGGGTGCATGAAGGAGAGCGTATGGATGGTGGACATTGGAAGGAATTCAAGGACGTGTGCTTTTGTTGATCTTTACTAGGACCATGAGGGGATGAAGTGGAAAACATGGATATGGTGGATGGATGTATGTAAGGACCCAAAATGGATGGAAGGGATGAAGGGTTTGGATGTGGAACATAAGGACCTAGAATGTATGGAAGGAAGGAATGGGAATATGGATATAAGGTCCTAAAATGGACTTGGAATATGAAGGATGAAAACATTTAGGTTTGGATGGAGGAATTTTAGGTTTGGAAGGAGTGGAAGGTGTACCAACATCTTGAGCCATGTTTTCTTCAATGGGATACTTATTATTTTCAACACAAGATGCAAGTCCATGTATATGGGGTTCATGAGTGGATTGGATAGGAGTGATAGGATCATGTGGAGGATTAGGATCATGAGGGGAGTTATGAGGGATAATAGGATTTTGAGATGGAGTGGGATCATGAAATGTAAATGGAGGGGTGCTTTGATCTTGACTTAAAAGAGGATCGTGTAGTGGAACGAGTGGATCATGAGATGGAGTGATTTGATCTTGACATGGAGGAGTATTAGTGGATGGAGTGGAAGGAACTTCTTCATGAAGTGGAGGATCTATGGAGGCTAACTCTTGAGATGGAATGGAATTGGTGGTACATGGAATTCCTTGATCTTGATTATGAAGGGAATCGTGAGCTAGACTAAGAGGGATGAATGGATCATGAGGGATAGGGAAACAATGGGATGAAGAAATGCTCGAATCTAGAGGAGAAGAGGAATCTATAATGTCATGCTTTAGAGATAAGAGATAATGCTTTAGTTGCTCCATTTCCATGGCAAGGGTATTTGTGTTTGAGGAATCCTGTGGGCTATGAATGGAATCGTATATGGTGTAAGGATAATGAGGTGGATTTCCCTTGTCAAAGGTAGTGTTGGGACTAAAAATTGCATGGTCAATTTTGAGAACCATTGAAAAAATCAAGCCCTTAAATGCTTTTAAATGAGATTGTACTTGGTTGTCAGTCTGAAGCCTAAGAGGTGTTTAATGTTTCTAACACCTTTCTTTTAGTGCACCTATGTGTTCTTTAAAGTTAAACTGACATTTTGAACCATTTTGCAAAGTCCCATTTTGAGCTAGTGTCAAAATTTGCAATTCTACCCAAGTGTCAAATAGCGATCAGAGGCCCAGTTTGCATCTGAATATTTTTTACCCAGTAATGTGTCATGACTAGCCACTTTGGATATGTTTAGTATGCATAACAAAGAACCTATGTTTCAATTTTAAAGTCATTTTGAATCCGTTTGACTAGGTTTTGCACCTCGCAAAGTTGGTCAGTTACTGTTTTGTGCATTTAACTAGTTCAAAATTTTGGGAAGCCTTGTTCGACCAATCATATCTTTGACCCAGTTGACCCAAATGAAAAAATTACTTTTGCATTGTGTTCCAGGGGTTAGACGCTTCATATGTTCCAATTTTGAGATCATGAAAAATCCATTTGATCAATTTGCTAACATGATTAAAAACCCAGTTTATACTATTTTGTTACGGCTAAGGTATCCTGATTGATACGTACCCCTGTTCGGCACATTATAACTTTGATCGTGTGATTGGTGAGCCTAAATGGATTACATCATTGTGTTTTCTCCTAAAAATCCTTCAAGTATGCCAATTCTCAAGTCATGACAAATCCATTTGCATACTTTCTTATGTCCGTACATTTGCCAAAAATTACTTTGACACATTTCTCAGTTAAAATTTCCAAAGTGCCTATTTTCGGAAATTTTCCAAATGTGCCCTATGATTCGTCATGAGCCCAAAACATGGAATTATATTCTCTCCATGGCAAAGAACTTATATCCTAATTTTTAAAACCCCAAGTGATCAATAACCCAGTTTATAATGCCAAACCCGAGCCCAGTTTATGTTTTTTAACACTGTTTGCTTGCAGGTTAATTGAAGTATGGATGTTTGGCAATTAAAATCTTTTGACTAGAGATTCTTCATGGGCTAAAAATTTGAAGTGTGATAAAGTATGCAGGATTGAACACTCATGCCAATTTTTATGGCCTGGTTAATTGATTGAGTCAGTTTTTAAGGCCAACTGGCAGGCCTCCAGACACAAATTTACAATTTTCAGATTTGATTAAAATTTTCTCAAATACAGAGAGGGATTCAAATGAAGACAAATTGGGATAAATGGAGACACATCATGAAGGAAATATGAATCAAGGAAGGCAAAAAATTCTTGATAAATTTTATTACGTTATGAATGATAAGAGGCAAATTGATTAAAAAGCTCATGCTAAATTTGAAAAAGTAAAATCAAAGCATATAGAGCTATTCTTCTTCTTATGCTCGAACAACAAGCGGAGTGTTAAGATCTTTTAATCAAGAATTAGATGTTCCATGGATACAAGAGAGCAGTAGAGAATGGCTAAAAGTTGACCTTGGGAAATTGTTTAAACAATTGTAAGGGAGATGCCATATGAAAATAAGACGGCAAACGAAGGAGAATGTTGTAACCAGCTAATAAGGAAGAGCATTCCATGACAAATGATTTGGCTGCTAATTAGAATACAATGGGAGTAAGATTGTATTATAAGTTTGCTAAGTTTTTCATTTTTTTAAATACGTGAGGCAAATAAAACAAGTTGCAGCAAGAGTAGACCAAGAAAAAGTTCAAAACAACCCACGTTTTGGGGCATCCACATGTTGCAAGGCATCCAAAGAGCAGAACAAATTTTATAAGGGGAAATGCCACTTTCCAAGGTAGCAAAAAATGCAGCAATCCATGTTTTTAGTAAAATGAACAAATTTGCTGCTGAAACAAAGCTCAAGGAAGCATGTATCCATGTTTTTGAAGCCCATGGCTTCCTCCAGCAATAGTATCACATTTTTTAGAAGGGGGGAACTTATTTTAAATGGCCATGTGCATAAGAAATGACCATTACAATGAAAATCTTGTAGATTCATAGCAAAAAATGACCAACAGGATGGAGCTTCACATTTAGAATAAGAAACTCATGCCAAAGGAGCTGGAACAACTCACACATGTGCAGCAAAAGAAAACCCATGCATTTAGCAATCATAGCAAACATAAAGAGGGAAAACCATTGAGGAACATTATCCCCCATTGAGCAGGTGGAGAGTATTTTTAGTCTTTATATACTTTTGCACTCAAACATATAGTGTCAACAAGACAAAGCATTTTGAAAAGGCAAGGTAGGTGCACATGGGTCCCAGTCGGCCAGAAGGAGTAAAGTAAATTTTGAAAGAAAATGCATGCCCAAATGATGACATCAGCAGATTACAGACAGCTAGAAAAGTAAAAAATCTGGTAGGTCGCTATGGCGCTTGTCGAAAAATCTCAAAAAATTCGGCTAGCAACTTAGCGAGTCGCCGAAAAAATTTAGAAATTCGATGAAAGATGGATGAGTTCAGATAAAAGGGAATTGCAACATGTGGATAATCTGAGGGTGGTCATTAACTCGCTATGAGAGAGATGCTCATGCAATAGCATAGCGAGTTAACGAGAAAATGACACGTGGCAATGGGTCCAGTGTTCGATGATGTGGCGTTGTGATGGTCAGAGCAAGTCAGAGGTTGACAAGTGGCATTGTCTGATTATCTGGAGGGTAAAAGGAAATTTTTAATTCAAAAATATTCCCATGTGTGCATGTTGAATCAATCAAACTTGAAAAAAAAAAATTAGTTCTTAAATATTCTATAGTTCAAACTATAGATTATTTTTAATTTTTCAATTTTGGCAAATAATGTGCAAACCTATGAATGGAAGCCTGATTTTCAGAGGGACATAACTGGGGCTATTTTAATCCAAAATAGGCACTCCAATATACCGTTGAAATTGAGAAGAGCTGAATTTTCTATTTCTGGAGTCAGATTATGCACAAGTGTTCATTGATTCACATTGCAAGCCAATTTGTGAAATCTGAGGTATTGGCAACATAATAATCAGATTTAATCTTTGAGCATCTGAATCAGTTACAGGGCAGTTTTGAAGACCTTTTGGAACCCAAATGTGAAGAAAATAATCCTTAAGCAGTTTTCTTACATTCTAGAAGTTACATTGAACTAGATTTTCACTTTTACAGTGAATTAATTTTAGTATCAAGAATCAATTACATCCTTTCATCATTACATTTTGAGATATTTTATCAGCCAAAATGAAAGGATTTGATTTTCAGTTATAGAGAGGAGGTAGAGAGAAGCTTTTAGTTATCTTGGGAAGGAATTCTGAGGGTATACTTGTTGACTACAAATTCAATCCGAGAATTTCCCTCTCCATACATATTCTTTCTTCTTCTTTGAAATAGGTTGTTGGTGGGTTTTTCATTTTTCAGTTCTTGGAGCTCTGCTCAGGCTGTGAAAGCCACACACCTAGCATTTCTCTATTGTATTGAACAACATTTTATGTTATATGTAGGTAGTTCTCGTCCGTTAGGTGATTTATGGGTTATTTTTTGTACATTTCAAATATTTGGTTTCAAGGAAAGCAAATAAAGTGCAGCAAAGGTTTGAAGTTCAATCTGAATCTTGTCTCCTGATTATGGATCTATTATTTCTTCTAATTTGTGATCAAAGAGCATGAATTAGATTGCATTTCATTTTGAAATGTATGTGATTAAAATGTCTTGCTTATGGAACAAAGAGCCATGTAATTGCTTGGTGTTTGTCACAGGGTTTGCAGATTTCATGATAGGATGTTCTGAGTATGAGATTCATGTTGTAGCAAATGTATGTTCACAAAGTGAAGGATAGATCAAGGATCTTGATATAGGAATTATGTCACAGATTTTTGAAAGATGTATGGTTATAATTCATGTAATTACCCAATAGATAAGGCACTTCTTAGAGATAGGATCATTAAGTTCTACTGCTCATACTTGGCTCTTGATGTTATCAACATATTAAATCATTTTTCCCTTTTATGTTGAAAGCTATTCAATGCTAACCCACACTTAGCTTGCTAGTTTCATGAAGTATGTCCTTAGCTATTTCATGCTTGTGATTCCTGGTTGAGTATAGAAGATTTAGGGGTTTTTATCTGCTTCATATTAGATTCAATGTATGCTTTGACAACTGGTACCATATAAAGAATCTATAGGTCCACCTGCCTAGGTTTTGCAGAGCCTGAAGTGTAGAAGGAGTATAGCCTTATAGTTGGCCTAGGTTCTTGGTGAAGTGTGTCCATTATTGGAGATAGCTGCCCATAGATGCATTCTTTCCTTGCATACTTGGTTGTTCAAATTCTGTTAAATTAGGAGCCAACAGGTAGAAGAATAATGAACATGAGATAAATTAGAGTTGGATATGAAGTTTTGAGGATGGATTTGATATGCTAGTTGAACAAGAGGTATAACTCCATATTGTCTTTGAAGATCATCAACCATTTGATTAAGAAAATTCAGATCCATAGATGTTAGAAGAAGAGTGACAAAAGATTCGATGATGGATGGAATATGAACTTGGAACTAGGAGAAATTTTGGACTTTGACTTGATTTGATTGAATTTGATATAGATTGGATTTGATTTGATGATAGATTTGATTTGATTTTATATTGATTGGATAATGGTTTGACCTAATTTGCTAAAAACCTTAACCAAGTGAATGTGAGATTTGAATGAAAGTCCAATGGTGATGACAATGCTCCTATGTGCAAAGTAGAAGATGTGATGCAAAGTTGAATTAGAAGAAGACATGAATGAAATTAGAAAGATTGATTATGGATGAAGATGTAAATGGATCAAATTAAGAATTGATTAGAAATGACTAAATTTGACAAAGAATTGGATTAGAAGAATGATGATGCGAAGGATTGAATTAAGGATGAATTATGAGAGTGGCGGAGGAAATGGAATCTAGATGATGATGAATCATGACTAGGATGAAGATTATGGATGAGATTGAATGATTAAGAAGACAAGGAAATGATTTGGATGAATAGAGATGATTAAGATGTCAAGCAATGGTTTGAATGATGAAGACAAGAGATAAATGAGGGTGAATGATATGTGATGGAAAGAAGAAGTGAGGTGGAATTGATGTGGACAACTTGACTAAGAGGACTGAAACCAAGACTTGTTTTTGTTGTTTTTGAAATTTTTAGATTTTTTTGGATTTTTAAACTTTTACGATGTTTTTGGAGTTTTAAGTTTTATGATGTTTTTGGGTTTTTCAAATTTGGAATACAAAATCAAACAAGGAAATATATACAAGACAAGCTTAGATAGTGTTTGTCCCCTTCGAATGGGGAGGTTTTTGAACATTCAAACACATCAAACACACCAAAAATCCTACAAGGTTTCAACTAGGATGTACAAGGATCAACTAAAGGGCATCCTTGATATAAGCAAGGTACGTGAGGCCCAAATCTATAGATGAAAGAAAATAATGCCACATAGCTGGGGGGAGATGGTAACCCAAATCTCCTCCTTCACTTCCCAAAGGTATAAAGTTCTTTGGGGCTTAGCCAAGAGTGACAAGATTTTACTTCCAAGAGAGGTGTCTTTCAATTCACCTCCTGATATTTATACTCCACCAAAACACTTGAGTTGAGGTCATCCCAAGGGGTGATGAAATCCCCACGCAGGCCTCCTAAAAAAGAAAAAGAAAACCACTTATTTCTTGTGCATCCAAGATCACTTGAAGATGTGAGGGGAGAGAATACATAAGTAGCCTCGGCATTCAAAAGACACATGTTCTTTCCCGATGAAACTTTAGGTTTTGTAATCTACTTGAAGACACACATGATTAAAACATACAATGTTCTTTCCAACTTGACAATATCATACAAATCAAGAGTTCACCAACATAAGTAAATCGAGCATCATCAACATAAGAAAATTTGATAAGGAAAGATCAATTCTATTTATGCATTCAAGATTGAGTGATGGTTCATTTTAAGCACCAAAACAAAATGTTTATTGCAATGTTCATTAATCCTTAGACATACAAGATTATGTTGTCATTCATTCCAAAGAAAATGTGTTCAATTAACCGTGCATTCAAGATTGAGTTAGATTGTGTTAATGTTTAACCATGCATTCAAAGATGAGTGTTTAAGCATACAAGTTCATTCCCAAAACAACTTAAAGCAAAACTTGCAAAAAGTATGGTTAGTGAGAAAATATCCCTGCAAAAACACAAATTAGGGTATTGAAAATGTAGGACAAATGTGAAACAACCCTACAATGAAAAAGTTAGCACAAAGTTTGGTCTTTGACAAAGAAAATAGACATCTAAATAGCATCAAAATCTCACAAAACTAGCACCATGATGACAGGCTTGGAATCAGATTTTTGGCGGTATTTCATTTTTTTTAAATGTAATTTATATGCTCAAGTTATGAGCAAAAAACAAAAGGCTACTCCTTATGGCCTAGAGGGGCATGTGGATTTCTAATGCAGTGATGATGTCAACAACCTATGAGATTAAATTTAATGGTTAGGTGCATGTCAAGCAAAAGAAAAAATTGTTTTTTTGCGAAAAGAAAATTTGCATGAATTAGTGGTGATGTCGATGAACATTTATAAGATTCCAGAATACCTTTCAACCAAAAGTATTTCATGTGGCTACATGATACCATTTTCTTTTTGTATTCCAAGTCTCAACATCAATCAAATAATATGGATTATTATTCTCATCCAAACATATCCACGTGTATTGAAGCATAGATACCAATTGGAAAAGATATGACCAAGATGGATCTATTCACAATGCATGCTTCGAAAGACACCTCACTTTGAATATATTTATTAAAAAAGAAAAATATTTTTTTTTTAATGAAAAAGAAAGCAATAATTATAACTTGAGTCCAAATATATAAAAAAAATTTAAAAAATGAAAACTATGGTGTTTCGCAGGAGTTGCAGGTTGAGGGTTGTGTAGCAGCAATTGCGGGTTGTGAAGATCCTGATAGCAGAGTAGGGTTTTGGAGTTGCAGGTGGTTAGCGGGGTGGAGAGGTGGGAGAACCAAAGGTAGTGGAGCAGGGAGGTAGTGGAGGGAGGGATGGCAGAGGCAGAGCTAAACAAAGAGGTGGTGGCATTGAGGTCGCAGGGAGGGCAGAGCGTGGCGAGGGAGTGGCAGAGGGGGCTGTAGCTCATGGTTGCATGGTGGGAGGAGGCCATGGAGAAGGTTTGAAGTGGTGGATCATGTGGGAGTTAGCATCTTTTGGTGGGAGTTGGTTGTAAATACTAGCAAAGGGGAAGCAGTGGTGTGTGGGTTTGTTGCAATGGGCAGAGGAGTTTAGGGGTGATCATGCAAACCTCAAAATATGCAAGAGAACGTGTAACTAAGAATGACATGAAGTAACAAAAATCTTAATCTACTAATGCAAACCTCATGAAATCACCAAGTGGAGATGATTTCACATATGGGATGTGGTTTCTCGCTATTCTTGAAGCATAATAATGAGGTAGATGGTAGATGTGGAAATGACGAGAGAGCTCTCCTTTTATAGGAAATGAGATGCAATGGACAACTGAGATTAAAGGCAAGATGAAGGGCTAGGATCTCTCAGGATCGATGAGGTGTCCATGAGGTGGAGGCCAAGTAGACTCCATGTGGATTAGGGTTTTTGACCATTCAAAGGGGGGAAAATTCTCACACATGTGTGAGCAACCTTTAATGGTGACATGATCAATGACAAGTGGAAGAGGTGTGAGAAGCATGGCTTCTCACACATGTGTGAGACAACTTGATTCTCATGCAAGAGAAAAAGTGTGCAAGAAGCATGGACGGCATGAGGGGTGAGGAAAGTATGAACATCCCTCACACATGTGTGGGCACACACTTAGGATTACAAGGTAATTAGCAAGATGATTAGGAAAAGCAAGCATGATTAAGGAAGTGGGTAGGTTTAGCATGATGGGTTAGGTTAGGAGTAGTGAGGTTAGGTGAGGGTTAAAGGTAGGAGCCATGTGTTCAAATAGGATTAAATGTAATATTTAATTCCAAGGGGGATTAGGCAAGGATTAAGTAAGTAAATGAAGTACTTAATTAAAGTGAATGGATTAGGATTTAAATAAACCTTAGTTTATTTAAATAAAGGAAAGGCTAGGATTTAGATAAACCTTAGTTTATTTAAATCAAGGAAAGGTGAACATAATTAAATAAATGTAAATTTATTTAATTAAATGTAGGGTAATTAAATAAATAATAAATATCTATTTAATTGGCTAGGAAATGGGTATTTGGACAAATATAGGTGTCTACATTTATATTAATCACATATTTGAAGTTTAATAAGGTTGATAAAATTAATATTGATCTTATTACTAATTCACCCCCTCCCCCCATCTCACTTATCTTGGTGGACATTACTTTCTAATAATTGGTACTAGAGCATTAGGTCCTTGAAAGAAAATCTTAATAGCTTAATAAGATCAATGGTGGGTCATTTCAAAAAAGAAAATCCTAAGTTTGATGGAGTTAACTGTGACAACTAGAAAGAGAAGATGAAGACACATCTATTGTGCATGGGTCAAGGATAATGGATAATCACAAAAAATGGGAATACTATTGTGGAAGAAAGAAAACTTGATGAGTGCACTAAAAATGAAAGAGGTTTGTTCATATGTAACCTAGTTTCCAGGGAGGCACTTTTGTCAACTCTTCTTGAAAATGAGTAGAGTTGGCTAAAATCTTTGAGATTTTCTCATGAAATTTGGAAAGCTTTGGGAACTAATTTTGAAGGAGATAAACATGTTAAAATGGTTAAATTGAAAAATTGGATATGTCTATTTCAAGAGGTTAAAATGATAGAAGATGAATTTGTAAGATGTTATATTGGTAGAATATTAGAAATTATTACAAGAATTAAGGCTTGTAAAGAAACTAAAGAAGAAGATGAGACCATATGGAAGATCTTGAAAACATTAACACCACCATTCAAGTAGACACTACTACATTTGAGTTTGAATTGCAATGGCCGCCCATTATCAAAGAAATGGTAGCACAAATTGGCCCCCATCAGACAAGTCTCAGACTTTTGTTGTCACAAATTGTGATGGTAAGCTAGTCTATCACAATTGGGATGCCTAAAGCTATTGCAATTTGAAAAAAAGGAAGGGGAAGAATACCACTTCACATTATTGTAGTTTGGATAGTTGACTGTCTCAATTACGATGGCCTACATTTTCATTTTGTTGTCGCACTTGTGACTGAGTTGCTACAGGCCTGACGGGCATCAATCGAATGGGACATCACAATGGCGATGAAATATGACAACAATTTTGTTGGAGTGACAACCATCTAGTGGAAGTTATCTTTGTAGGTGTGATGATGTGTGATGACAATACTGTTAGAGTGAAGGCTTCTTGTCGAACAAGATATTGAAATTGTGAAGGCTCGCTATATTATCAAAAAAAATTGTAGTTTCGATATTCTATTGTTAGCTCCTACATGGAAGAGAACTCTAGAGGCATAGGCATCCCGAGGCATTTGTAACCATGTAGGCTTCTTGTTGAACAAGATATTGAAATTGTGAAGGCTCGCTATATTATCAAAAATAATTTTAGTTTCGATATTCTATTGTTAGCTCCTACATGGAAGAGAACTCTAGAGGCATAGGCATCCCGAGGCATTTGTAACCATGTTTTCATTTTTTACCTTTAAATAAATTTTTCTTGCATATCATTTTAGCTAAATTCCCCAAATTGACACAATCATCTTCAATATACTACCACATGAGTTCAATTTCCTATTTCATCTATCATCGTGGACTTCACTTGTAAATTTTTGCTAGCTACAAAATGAAGAATGTGGTAGAAAAATTGTAAAAAACATGTGTGCAACATATGTAGATCACTCACTTAAAATGTCTTCTTTCCATTCTAGTTATAGTAGGAACAAGGTACTAGATTGTTTGATAAAGTTTCCTGTGAGTAGTTATTTCAGATGCAAGGTAAAATTGTAGGAAAGTGCACAAAGTGAATAATTTGTATCATACCACCTCTTACATTTTCTCCACCTTGGTTGAGGTCCCCATGCACACAAACACACCATAAATCTTGTTTTGACTCATGGGCTAGATGACTATTGAAACAATTGACTAATTGTGTATTATCTTTGATGTTACACAAAATTCAATATCATTATCAGTCAGTGCATGTCGAGATCACTTAAGAATTGAAGATATTTTTATGTGGCTATGAGCATCCCAGAGTTTTTTTAGTTCATAAGGTAGTACATATCAAGTTTTCTTGGGCATCAAAGGAAATTTTGCAAAAGTTGAGTGTTAACCGAGCTCACTCGGTTAATGAAGGAAATGTTGGATGGAACCAATGTTAATCAAGCTCACTTGGTTACCAAAGGAACTTTGAAAGTATGCAGTGTTAACCAAGTTCACTTGGTTACATAGCAAAAAAAATTTTGAGTTAGTGTCCACCAAGTAGGGTCAGCTAACAAAGGATTTTCTTATTTTGGCATGTTAGGTATAACTAATTTATCTATTGGTTCTATCCGACTGAGAAGATGAATATTAATTATTGTAAGTTGTCTTCTAGCCGACTTGATAATATGAAAGATATAAATATAAGGTAAAATTGAGGATTGGAAGTGTGTGAATGCATGGAAGATTTTGAAGATCTAATGATGCAAAGAGGAAGTGAATTAGAAGGATAAGAAAAATATCCTTATGAAGCTTAAAAGATATATTCGATCAGGAAAGATCAAGTATACAAGCCAAATTTTAGATCTGTAATCACCAATTTAGTTGCATCCAAATTAGGTCATTTCATTGTTACTCTCTAACCATTGTAGTAGTGATATAAACCTCTTAACAAAGTTGGCTTAATAGCTATTTGTAAATCCTCTAACAAGTTGGCATTTTTATTGAAGTGTCTAGAGACCTCTAACAAGGCCACTCCTAATAGGGTGATTAAATCATTTAATAGGGTCAAACCTAACATTGTGTTTTGTAATCTTTAACAAGGTTGGTTCCTAATAGGTCTCACTTCAAAAGAGTGAAAAATAGTAAGTAGTTGCAATTGGTGGTTTTTTCCAAATTGGGTTTCCACGTTAAATCTTGGTGTCAAATGTGTTCATGCTATTTATTTTATTTGTTTGCAACTAAGTTAAAGTAATAAGTAATCACAAATAACATCCTAATATTTTCATGATAAGTGTCTATCGAGCATATTTAGTATTTACCAAGTTACAACATTTCTTTGTTTACCGAGCATCAACAAAATTAAACTTTCACAATATTGTTGTGTACTAACATCTAAGGGATCTAGGATTTATTTTTGTAGTAATTGATTCACCCCTCCCCTCTTAGTTACTCCTCTTATATTTCCAATAGAGGACAAGCCTTGAATCAACACTTTAATATATTTTAAAGCATAATTGAATTCATTGAAATAATATGGATCATATTGGAGATTCAAAGAAAGCCTAATAACATTACATCAAAATTTTAAAAAGAAAAATGTGACTTAATTCTTAAGAAATATAAGGACCACACTAATGAAATGATCACATTGGTTGGATCACATTGTCTACCACTTGAACATACAAGATTGTTCAAATAAGGCCAAGCGTAACTTTTGTATGTTTGTTTTGAATTAAACAATAGATATTTAATACATAGATCATAAATGTAGTTGGAGTTGCATATTTTTGTTGTTCATTAAACCATTGGATGGCATACTTTGAGATAAACATGTCAAACATATCACAGGAAATTTTTTAAGCTAATTAAGTCCATTGGCAATGACATGTATTAGGTTCATACAGAAGGTCCTCAAATAACTAAAGTTGTTTAGACATAAATACTTACTTTCTTGATCAAGAGCAATGCTCCTTAAAGTGAAAGCAAGTTGTAAACTTCAAATTAGAGTACTATGATTTGAACTCTACAAGCATGTATATTCCATCTTTGAATTAGTATGTTGTGACAAAGGTCATTGACAAGATGCAGCAGCCATGTTGACAAACAAGGAATCCTGCCCTCTTCAAAATAGTTCCATCTACATCCACACCTCATTAAGAAAATATAATAATGTCTTTTCCCTAGTGAATGAACATAGATCAAACTAATATTTTATAGAGGTTAATTGAAATCAGATCACACAAATTAATCAAAATGCAATACTCTTATTTTAGTACTTAACTGTGGCAATCGAGAAAGTGTTATCTGAAGGATTGAAAATGTCTAAATTATCATATGGAGAAAGTATTATCCAAAGGATTGAAAGTGCATCTCTTCTTCAAGCTTATACATATATGTTGTACTAAAGTTATAAGTCAACAAGAACATAAGTATAGCTTTATTGGTGAATCCCAGCCATTGAAATCATTATTGCGCATTTAGAATCTACCATCAATTAGTCTAAACAAATAGATATCCATTTTCTTTGACTTGTAAAATTTGACCCTACCTTTACAAAGTTGTGATAAATAATGTAACTCTTAAGGAAAGCATTTTACATAATCCAACTTTTATGTCCAAGTAAAGAAATGTAAAATATACTTAGGCAATAACTTATAAAGGAAACATAAGCATTTTAAGTAAGCAATATTCCTCAAACAAAGAATAGACACAATTAAAGAGAAATTTAGGCATATAACTTAAAAGTTAAAACATAGATTATCTTGACATGGGAGAATAGTAATGCAAGACTATAAGTATTGGCAACTGCCTCAAAATTTGTTGCTGAATTTTCAGTGTATATTGCCTGAGTAAATAGTGAAGAAAGTAAAAGTCACATTTGATGTCCACTCAACCTTAGAGAGCTTGTTTCCTAAAAAATCTTGGACAAGAGAGATCTTATGTCTTGAGAACCCTTGTGCCTCAAACGATAAAAAAAGAAAATCCCAAAAATTTGAGTAATTATCTAGTGTTGCTAGCAATAACTAGGAATATAAGGAAAAAAGACCTGCCTTATTATAATATGAATGACTTGGTATAGATGATATAATATGTACAATAAGATGCATTGTTACAATTGTTTTCTAGCTACGATGGTGGTTGTAGAAAGATTCTCCAATGAGACAACCATCATGTCAAGGATTGGACAAGTATCACCAACCTAAAAATCCAAAAGTTAATCAAAGATGTCATGGTAGGTTCTTGTAGAGAAAAATTACAAGTCATTGTGATGAAACTCCATTACTATCTAACATCTTTGTTTTTCTAAGAAAACCTCCAATTTCCTTGTCTATAGGTATTTCTTATTCTTTTAGACAATTTATTGACACCTCTTTAGGATTGTATCTAAACAAGTTGAACTTTACAATTATATTGACCAACTCTACATATTAGTAGATATTTAATACTAATTTCCTATGTGTCTAACATCATGTGCATTCAATAAAGGAAAAGACCTATTAAGTTTACCACCTTTTTTGAAAATTTCACTAGACACTCTCCAATTGTAGCCTATAAAGAATTGTTCAAGTTGTTTATATCATCACTAAGATTGGAAGCATCATATCTACAATGCATGCTATTGCAAAAATGCCTTGCTAGATTAGACATGACACCACCCATTTCTAAAAAAGCTTGTGATTTTGATTTTTGTGCAAGGATAGAAGACATTTCAATGATATTAGTCTATATTTGAGGTTTTTGCACCGCATTCTTGTGATCAACATGTTTAATGAGAATGGACAATAGAAAATGAGTAGAATGGCATGAAAATAAAAAAGAATCAAGTTTGTTTTTCTATAATTCCAAAAAAACCTAGTTGTGTCAATAATAACCAAGTGCCAAAATATAGTGCTAACAAAGTGCTAGTCAGTGGTGACCAAGTGCTAGTTGTTACTATTGACTGTGTACCAAAAGAAATTGTAGAATTGTTGAATGAGTATAAAGATATTGTTGTAGAGGATATACCTGATGCTTTACCTCTAATAAGAAGTATAAGTCATTGTATGGATCTGATTCCTAGAGTAGTTTTCCAAACAAAGCACCATATAGATTGACACCTACAGAGAATGAAGAAGTACTTAACAAACAAGTGCATGAATTGTTGTAGAAAAGTATGATTAGAGAAAGTTTGAGTCCATGTGTTGTACCTACTGTATTAGAACCTAAAAGGAATGAAGAATGGAGAATGTGTACTGATTCTAGAGCTATTGACAAAATCACAGTGAAATATAGGTTTCCTATGTTGAGGATGGATGACATAATGGATTGTTTGAGTGAAGAAAAGTATTTTACAAACATTGATTTGAAGAGTGGCTATCATTAAATTAGAACTAGAGAAGGTGGTGAATAGAAGACTACTTTCAAGACAAATGATGGTTTGTATGAATGGTTGGTTATGCCTTTTGGTTTGACTAATGCACCTAGTACTTTCATGAGGTTGATGAATGAGGTTCTAAAAAGATTCTTGGGTAACTTTGTGATTTTTTATTTGGATGATATTCTAATATTTAGTAAGACTAAGGAAGAACATCCTAAGAATATTAGACAAATATTGTAGAGGTTGACAAAGGAAAAGTTGTTGATTATTCTGAAAAAGTTTTCTTTTATGCAAGAGGAGGTTGTGTATTTGGGATTTGTGATTTTAGCTGATGGTTTGAGAATGGATCCAGAGAAGGTTAAAGAAATTTTGGAGTGGTCTATACCTAAGAATGTGGGTGAAGTAAGATCATTTCATGGTTTGGCTAGTTTCTACATAAAGTTTATAAAGAATTTTAGTTATGTTTGTAATCCTATGACTGAGACAATGAGAGGGGATAAAATGTAGTGCCTGCCCTCGTTCAAATATTTCTGGACATATTGTTGTTATTATTATCAGACTATGTTAGACTAGATTTATATTGATTGATTAGTAGTATTGTTTTGGGACTATCAGACATTATGTTATGGATTTAGTGGTTATATGATGAGATGATTTAGACTTTACATTTCATGTATCCATGATGATCATTACATTGCTTCCAGTTATTGTTGTTGATTAGTTAGATGGTTTATTACCTCATGTGTTTTATTATGGATACTTACCCCATACTTGCATGTGTATGGTGTGTGTGTTTTCTTATTGTATGGCATTTCTGATATGGTTAAGGAAGTGAGTCGTAGTCACTTGCTAGTCGGGATCTACACGATGCACCACTTCCTGCCATTGCCTATTTAGCTTAGCATTATATATATTGTATGTACATGCATGGTTTTTATGTAGGTTACAGGTACTGGGTATCGACTTCCCTAAATTTCCAGGATGAGCGTACCCTATTATATTATCTCAATGATAAGAGAAGGGAGATAGATTCTCAAGTCCAAATCCCAAACCCTTAAACCATTTTTCCTAGTGAGGTAGGAGAAGTATCTGGATATTTTACCCACCGAATGTGTCGGATGACATATTTCATGATTTTTAACCCTTTAGACTAGTTTTGTGTGAATTGTTCTATGATGGGTTTTCATATTTTATCTTGGAGGTCTATAGTGAATTTTCTATTAATTAAGTCTTAATAAATAGATTTAATTAATAAATTAATTATTTGGAGAAAATAAATATGATATCATGATCTTTGATATTTTGATCATAATTAATTAAATGAGAATTAATTGAGGAAAAAGAATTAAATAAAAGAAAATCAGAAATTAAAATTAATAATAATTATAAAATAATAATAAAGTAATAAATAAATAATAATAATAAAAGTTATAAAAATTAAAATGAAAGTTATAAAAATTTAAATAGAAATTATATAAAAAGTAAATTAGGGTTATAAGCTTGCCTAGGAGTTAATGCACCTTTCTATTTCTCATATGTCAACAACATGGGGGTTAGTGCATCAATTAAGCACATGGTGTCTACAACCTTATGGCTCATCTAGAAGGTTGGAAAAGACACATGCTTAGTTGGTGACACCTTCTAGCTGTTTCTAGAGACATTCTAGGTGTTTCTTGAGAGCTCTTTATATTCAGGCACTCCTAGAAGCTTAGACATAGCATTTGGAGAGCATTTGGAGCATTGGAGAACTCGGAAACTCTGAAGAATGGAGGAGCTTGCTCTGCAGGTTTTCTGAGGAAGAGCGAATTAGCATCAGAATCTAGGTAGATTCTTGTGATTTTATTTATGCTATTTCTGCATCTTGCACTTCATGTCTTCTTCGTGTCTTCCATATGTCTTCTGAGGATTTTTCCTATTTAAATTGTATGCATTCTTAATATGGGTAGTTAAAATTGATTATATGCATAGATCTAAAAAGAACATAGGGCTAGGGTTTAAATTGTAGCCAAATCCATTAGAAAACTAATGGGTAAATTTAGAGATTAAATAGCTTATAGGAAATTCTAAAAATTGGAATTTAAAAAAAAAACTGTGTATATACATGTTTATATTTTCAAATCTACATACAAATATACATATATATATATACAATTTTATATATATATATATATATATATATATATATATATGTATGTATGTATGTATGTATGTATGTATGTATGTATGTATGTATGTATGTATGTATGTATGTATGTATGTATGTATGTATGTATGTATGTATGTATGTATGTATGCTGTGATATTTGATAAACTCTGCTTGTGTGTGTGTGTGTGTATAAACTCTGCTTGTGTGTGTGTGTGTGTGTGTGTATATATATATATACTTTTATATATATATATATATATATATATACATACATATGTATATATACATATATTTTTATTTAATTAAAAATTGAATGATATCATACCATTGATTGAATACGTTTTAAAAATGTTATTCAAGAAAAACTTTGTTAAAAATCAAAATTGCATATATTAAACGGCGAATGGAATCACTTATGCGATTTAAAAAGAAGAAATATGTAATAGTGGGAGGGACGAGACCCGTGCCCCCGTACCCACTGCGGTCATAGTGTACCTACTATCATAGGTATTGCAACAGTAGGGGTACATAGTACCCACTAACGTCGCAGGCCCTGCGACCATAGGGTCCTGTGTACCACCGATGGTACAGATTTATATATATGTGTTGGTATAAAAGTCATTTCATATGAAATTGAATTTTCATTATTAATGAATTTTCATATGTTATATTTTAAAGACTTATTGAAGAGGTTTGGTTCGAAAAGTTGCAAGAATGTTAGTACACCTATGATAACTACTCACAATTTATCTAGCAAATATGAGATGTCTACTATTGAGCACAAGAATTACAGATTCATTATTGTGTTGGTAGTCAAAATTGAAGAACTGATTTCGAGTACCATTCTAAAAATTGAGTCTAATCAAGCCCCCTATGAAAGCTTTTCATGCATATGTACTTGGTCATAATTTTGAGGCCTATGATGTGTTTCATGTGTTTAACCACTTTCATTCAGTATATCCATGTGTCCTATGATGATAAATTACCATTCTAAGTCATTTCCTAAAGCGTAAATTTGAGCATTGCTCAAATCTGAATTTTTTCCTAAGTGTCAAATAGTGACAGGAAGCCTAGTTTGCAATTGAATATTTTGTACTACATAAAGTTTCATGACTTATGACTTTGGAAATGCTTAGTATGCATATCATAGAACCTATGTTTCATAGTTCAAGTCATTTTAATATGTTTTGACTACATTTTGAATCCCTCAAAGTTGGTTTTTTATTGTTGTCATGGTGATGCATATTGTTTGGTATTCTAGGAAGCCCTATTTGACTAGTGATAAATTTGACCCACTTGACCCTATTAAGAAAATTATTTTTTCATTTCATTCTAGGGGTTAGACACATGCTATATTCTAGATTCAAGCCTATGGTGAATTTGTTTGACTAGTTTTCAAACATGATTCCAAATGCAATTTCTAAAGTCTGTTGGTAGTTGAATATGCAGATTAATTGGTAACCTTGTTTGAGATTCTATAACTTTGAAACAATGACAGATTAAAATATATATATATTACCAATATGTTCTACTTTGAAAATACTTTAAGTGTTTCATTTTTCAAGTCTTGATGAATCCGTCTGCACATTTTCCTAGGTCCATTCCATTTGTAAAAATCACAATTATGCTAGTCTTCTTAGTTCTACAATTCCAAATACTCAACTTTGAACACCTACCAAATTTTCCCAATTACTCATCATGAACCTAAATCATAGAATTATACTCTCCATGTGACAATAAACTAATTCCCTAGATTTCATGACCTTAAGTGTCCGTTTGACCAGCTTTCAAAGATAAAACTAGATGTGATTATATATTCCTAACATATTTAAATGCAAGACAATTTGGAGGAGGCAAATTTTTTAGTCAATATTTTTTGGCTGACCAACTAATATGAGGCAAGTTTTTATAGCTTGAAATTATATATACCAAAGAATATAAACACAAGGTTTCAGGGCCTGATTATTTGATTCAGTCAGTTTTTAAAGCTAGTTCAAAGGCCTCATGACATGAAAGTAATAGGTTTGCAAAAGAATGAATTTGAGTTTTAAATGATTAAGCCAGTGATTCAATTTGAATTTAGTTAGTTCAAAAAAGAAGCTCAGTAGATTGATTTGAGAGATCAGGTATTTGACTTTGAAATTTCTTTTAGCCCAACCCACTTTGGGGCCTGGCTGATTCCATTAGATGGACAATATGCTATGGGAAAATTAAAATGTCTAAAAAGGGTTACATTTATATGACATTTAAAGAGATGGAGTTTGCAAGTATCACCATGGGAGACCAAATGGATGTGTGGGCAAATAAACATGGTAGATAATGATGGAATGAATCCAACATACTAGGGAAAATTCAAGGTTCATACTAGTTGAGATTAACTCTAATGATATTTTCCTATGTATATTACAACTTGTGATTTCAGAAAGGGAATTGGGCATGAAGAATCTCTAGCATTTTTCTAGTAACTTTACCCTCAACTCTTGTTTAAGATTACAATTTTTAATGTGTTTCTTCTTCCTAAATTTTAATTTCATTTGTTGTGTCATGTCATTGAATGGACTACAATGTTATAAGGGTGTTAGAAAGGCTTGGGTCTAACTTCATTGAGACAATGTGCAGAAGGATGGGATGAGCACTTCACCAACATGAATTCATTTAGCATTGCCCATAGAGTATATGAATAGTGTAATGGCATCCAATGGGGTGGTGTGTATCCATAACTGGATGAAGAGTTTACATGTTAATGCTTCCCCCAATTTTTTTGTAAACCATTCTCAGTAATAGATTTCCCAAATCATGTTTCCTCTAATATATTTCAAATGCCCCAAAATTTCAACACAATCAATCATAACTAAAATGAAGGAGCACCATACAATAGCATGGATAGATTGGGGCTTTTCACCTTTATATATAATGGGAATCAAATCGAAACATATCTCTACAAAATTAACTTGTATTCTCATCAAATCATCAAGTTTAGTAACCATAGATTTGGAGGGCAGGACCAACATTTTGAGAGAGGACTTCATGTGTTTCAAGAGTCATGAATCACACATTGTGTTGAGAATAATTCAATGTTTTAGTCCCACATTGGATAGGTAGGGAAGTTTTAAACTATTTTTATATGGGATGGCATAATAATGACTTGTCTTAAAGGCATGAACCTTTTACGACATAAGGCTCATGTAGGTGGGACTCAAAGCCAGCTCAGGCTAGAAAAAGAATAATTTTGACAAATGTAACTAGTGACATGGAGATGACTTAGCAACTCAAAGACCAACAATATATCAACATGTGGCAGCCCAAGATCTAATGAGAATGTGACACTTGGCATGTAGTCTAAGGAAGAAAGATGAATGAGAGAATGACATGTGGCACACATCCCTAGGTGGGCTCAATGGTCATGTGATTGATAATTAGTCTAGCAGTTAGTAGTTGGCTTTTTTGATGTCACAAAATGGTTATGTTGGTGGTTAGACATGCAGTGGGAGGCTAAAGTTGTAGATAGAATATAACAATTTTGATGTAGCAACTAACTACTAGCAGTTACACTCATGGTCGGCAATTAGTGGCATAGTTAGCAGTTGGCAATCCTGACATCCCAAAGTGGTTTAAGTGGCAGATAGTTGCACAGTTGGCAGTTAAGTTTGATGGTTAGTGTTAAAGGTCACAAAGTTGCAAAATGGAAACATGTGGACTTAGGTGGATGAGGTGTCCTGAAGGTGTTGGCAAAAAAAGATGACCAAGAAGAGATCAACAAATCCAAAAGCTCTAACCAGAAGTGAAAATGAAGGGGAAAAAAAGAAAAGTTGCAAAAAATGGCTTTTACTCATTTTGAATGTGTATGCATTTTAAATGAAACTACTTTTATTTATAAAGTTTGAATTTCAACATAATGTGACTTTTTTTTTAGCAAATTCAAGGCCTATAAATCAATTTTCAACCTGAAACTTATTTTAGATGCCCTAGGTAATTTGTTGAGGCCAATATAGGACTATTATAAATCATCTGAAAGCTCTTGACACCTATTTTCCAAATATACCTTCAGATTTTACAAAGGTATCATGTGGAAGCATCTATGATCAGTTTTTTTTTTAAGGTACGCAAATTTCAGTTGCACTCTAGTATGATTAGTTCAAATTCAGTTTGTGGCTAAAATTGTTAGATGGGTATGTGCCAAACTTGGAGAGGTTCATTTATTAGTATTATTTTGTCTCCAAATAAGTTTAGTAGGGTTTTTGGCACTTTTTTTCAATAAATCAAATAGTTTATCAGAAAAGTGCTTTTCCCATCATTCCTTGAGATATTTTTAGAGTTTGTTATGACAATTATGGGATTTGATCTAGTTTTAAGTTCAAGAGAGATGAAAGATGTTTTGCAATAGTATTGGAGGGAGATTCTAGTGGAAAAGTGTTGATTCCATATTAGATCTTGGATTCTTTCCTCATTGATATCTTTCTTTCTTCTCTCATTGTACACCCAGTTGGTTTCCAAAGTTTTGAGCAAGTTCTCAACTAGATTTCCACCATTCTTTCAGCATTCTCTCTTGTATGAACAGCATTATTCAACATATAGTGTATAGTTCTAATTTATTGTGTGTTTTGTGAGTCTTTCATGCATCTTGAATGTACATATTTCAAAGGAATGAATACCAAGAACAAAAAATTACTTAGTATCATTTTGATTCTTGTCTCTTGTTTCTATTATTTGCAATATTTTTGATATGTGGACAAAGAACATAGATCCAATTGCATCTTGTATTGAGTTGTATATCTTAATGTGTTTTTATTTTGGTTCAAAGAATCAAGTAAATGCATGATATATTTTGATAGGTTTGCAGATTTTATGGAAGGATTTTGATGAGTACGAGGTTTAGTTTGAACATTGATGTTTGATTCACAAAGTGATAGGATAGATATGATATCTTGATGTATGTGATAGATCATTGATATCCTAGATGTGTGTTTTGATTTATAGAATACCCTATGGATAGGGCACTAATCAGCTACAAGATCAATTTAATTTGTTGTTTCATATGTGGGTTATGATAATTCAAAATCAAATATCAATTATCCATTTTCCCTTTATGTTTAGTAGCTAAAAGAATACCCTCACTCGGCTTGTGGATTTCATAGGTTTTGTAACCTGTTATTGCATACCTTTGTTATTTCATAAGTACAGGAGAAATAAGGGTTTAATATGATTTTTATAGATTCAGATTTATGCTTTGAACTAGTATCATATGATCAAATCTAAAGGTATACCCACCTAGGTTTTTGTAGAGTTTGAAGTGCAGAAGGAGTTCAGGCTTATAGTTAGCTTGGGTTCTTGAAAAATTGTATTCGTCATAGGACAATTCTTCCTTAAATTCAATCTTCTCTTGGCTACCTAGTAATTGAAATCTATGTTAAATCGGGAGCCAACAAAATGGCAACTATACTAGGGATCATAGTTGCGAGGCTTTGTTAAAGGAGTTTGAATCTCTATCCTACCTTATTCATGACAATGGCACTTTAAGAGTTGAATGAAAATTGTGTGCTACAACCATATTAAGTTTATCATCAATCAGTTCAAATGGATAATGTTTTAAAATGTTCTTGTAAAATTTAGAGTCAATAATAATCAAATGTGTTTCTCCTCTTTTCCAAGTGTGTAAATCTTCAAAGGTGGTTTAATGGTCTACAAGTTTCTACAAACTAAAATTCTGGTTCAAATTTGTCAAGTAATGAATTATGTTTAAAATATTTCTCGCAAGTACAAGTGGAAACTCTAAAATATCTCCATACTAGTTCCTAATTGATTCCATATAGAAATTTTAAAAGAATTTCAACATTTTTTTGAGTAGATCTGAACCTTTTTTTAGTAGTTCTTGAAAAGAGAAGTTATAAAAAAGTTTCACTGTTGTATGCATTTTTTGTTTTATGGAATTGGAATGTTAGAAAGAAAATAAAAATAGTGATTTCTATGTCCTCTTTAAAGAGGTGGTGGCTCTAAATGGTTTTATGTATGAGTTCATGTTTACAATCATGCCAAATCAATAGATCTAGTTAAAACATCAACACTTAAAAGTATTTTAATCTTCATGACTTTTTCTTTTTGTGAAAATTAAGTGATAAGAATGGTTGCCTCTATTCAGTGATTTCAACACTAAAAAGAGAGGTATTTAATAATTTATTTCAAAATGGTTTCAAACTGTATATCTAAAAATGGTTGTTTGTCAAGTCATGAATGTGTGCTTGAAGAAGTTGTTATATTGAAAAAGGAACTCCATAATTAGGTTATTAGCTTCATAAGAAATATAGTAGGAATTATTCAAGGTCTAAATAATGTTCAAATCTACATGAAGTTTAAGCTAGCACTGATTGATTTTCATGTTTTTTAAGACCTAAGCAATCTTCATTGCCTATTTTTTTACTAGAATTTTTCATGTTTGATTTAGTTGATTGGCCAGCACTTTTAAGGTTCCAAAATATTTTGCAAACTAATGAATGTATCAAGAAGATGGAGAGTGATTTGTATAACAATAGAATTCATTTTTAATCTTCTAGTATTGATAGTGAGTGTCTTTAAAGTCATAGTGAATATGATGAATCCATAGATGATGGTAGTATGTCTTCTTATTATAAAGAGAAGGATTCAAGTTTTAGTGAATCAGATGATTGCAGTCAATGTGAGAAAGATGGATATATAACTGAAAATGAATCATGTGACTATATGTATGAGAGTGAAGAAAACTCTAGCAGCAATAAGGGAGACTCTTCTTGTGATGAAAATGACTATGGTGATGTACCTAGTGCTGAGATATTTTGTAGAGAAGAGGAAACATGTTGTGGTAAGGATTCTAATTTTTCATATTGCTATAGTGGTGATATTGTTGTTATAAGTATTTCAAATCATCCAAATTATGATCATAGCCAAGGAGAACATACTTGTGATGATTTTTTTCTCAACACTGAACAAATTTTAGTCATATTGGCTTGTGACTTTGAAAGGTATGCAAATGTTACTAAGGATTCTAATGATTTTTCTTGTTATTTCTTTCCCCAGGATGAAGTCCTTTTCCCAAAGTTTGATGTTGAAAGTAATACAAAATTAGAATATTATATGTCAGGTTTTGGAGGTGTATATGATAGTAGTTCAAGTGCCAATAAACATGAATATTTATTTGATGTGAAGAGTACTACTAAGGGGAGATTTAGTATTGATTCAAATTCTTCTTGTGTTGATGGTGTTGCAATGAGTTTTGATGGTTCGTATAATGGAAAGGAAAGAGATGGAAGTTGTGATTCTGATTCTAATTTTTCCTTTTGTGTTGATGTTTCTTGAGATGATAATTTTGATATATATGAAGTTAATTACAATTTCTTTTTGAAGAAAGACAATAATAATGTTAGTGAAAAAAAATTCCTCCAAAGAAACACATGCAAATTAACCCCAAAAGCCCAAATAGGAAGACTAAATATGTACTAACAGCTGGGTAACTTCACTATTGAAAAGCATAAGTGCCCTCTAAATCTATTCAAGTACAATTTACAATGAATCAACTACACTATGATTGATAATGTTTTTAACTGAAAGTAAGAAAAGTTTACAAACATGTATCCATAAACATGATATAGATGTAGAAAAACTAAGTAACTTAAACGAAATAGAAAATAAATGACACAAAGTCCATTTATCCAAGCATTACATTACAGAAATAACACAGAGAAAAGAAAACTATTCATTCCAAATACACAAAAAAACCATAGCACCAAGTCCAAAGGATAATTATGATAATGATCAAATGTAATAGATACACATTCAGAGAAAATAAATACCACTCCAAGTTGAATATTGATCAGAAAACATTCATTTAAACTCAATGTTTCAATATATGGTTATTTATCCCCTCTAAACACAACAAAATAGTCAACATTCTTATGTTTTTGTACAATAATTGCTATCTGAAAATAAAAATTCTCGTCCCCTGCATTACAATCAGAAAAATAAAGAAGTAGAAAAACACACCCTCTCATAGCACAAAATCTTTGGAAAAGAATAGTCTCTCCACCTCCAAAAAATTGGAACCCCTCTATTTTCTTTTACCAACTTATTTAACTCTTTCTTTTCTCGTAGCTTTTCAATTATCATACATGGCCCATTTTCCTCTTTCCTTATGTATCCAAGCATCTTCATTTTAATAACGCCTATTATCATAATGTTGAGTCATTATTAAACTTGATGAGTTGTTGGGAATCCTTTGGAAAAACTTGGAATATGTTGTTTTAACTTTCCACTTGATGGCTCTTTTGCATTTTCAACATTAAAAAAACTATAACTTCCATCTTCTTTATTGGAAATATATCTATATATATATATATATATATATATATATATATATATATATATATATTTGAGACACATGGAAAATTGAATAAATTAGGATGTTGTTGAGTTTTTGACCTTGACACATGTCAAATTACTAACCTTCAAACTTCATTTGGTTTATTCTCAATTCCAATTCTAAATATGAACATTAAGATGCATATATCTTTGTTTCTTTTAACACAAGGGAGCTACAGTCTGTGTTGCATGTCCTCTAAGGCCAATAACACAAACTTTTAAAATTAGATACATGAAGACTCTTCTTATTATCCACGTAAAATAAATCTTCTACTAAAAAAATACCCCCCTTAGACATACAAGTCATTAGTAGATAATTTGTGTAAATGATGCCCATTTAGACATGGAATCTAACATTCTTAGAACTAGTTTTTAGGGAGTCCATTTTCTGAATGTAATTGTCCATTCCCATTTGTTGTGCATAGATGGCTACCTGAACAACCAAACTATAAAACTTTATGTTGTAATGACAAGCTTTCCATATCCTTTAGTCTTCGTGTTCCACCTATGATGTTCCTTTATCTTCATGCCACCTACCTTCAATCTAAACATTTCACTAGTTCATCAATTCATGGGGGGCCACCCAAAGATTCCAATCAACTACATGGAGTGATTAGATTATCACTAATGGATCAAATTCTTTAATGGAGGGATATATATTCCTAAACACAATAATGGCATGTCCAAGTACATAGATAACCACTTGATTAGGAGTAATCATTATCATAGCCTCTCTCAAACATCAATTGTCAATTTCATGATTTGAGTGTCTGACCAATATACATAGTCACCCTTCATTACACATTTCTTCTATCATGATATGATCCCCATTGGTTGTGGTATGATCATCATTCTAAACATATAAATATGCTCTTGATGTCTTGACTACCTCATATCAAAATGAAGACCTATATGTTTGACAAGTTGGGTTTTTGGGTTGTTGGGTATACAATTACTACCACTGCCAAAGTTAAACCATTATCCATATTAACATTGAACAGGATTACTTCCACTAGCATGGATATATAACACACAACTTTTCCTATCCTTGTGATAGTTTTGAATATTATGGCATGTTAGGTTGGGAATATGTGGGGCATTGATGTTCATTACCCCTCAAGCCACCGCCAGTGGTCTTGACCTTCTATCAAATTGTTAGTGTGCATTCTCCATCATGGTTTGGTTTTAGGATTTTGTGATTCAAGGCACTATTTACATGTCATATATTAATAAAACGTGTGGGCTCTATATTTTGAATTGATCAACCTAACCAAAAGTAATGGCTTTTTTTCTTCATGGTGCCAACTACACAGCCCTAATTTCAATTAAAGATAACTTACCTAACTTTGTTCATATTTGGATGTCACTAGGTTGGATTGAGGAATCATGAGTTGATGCAAGACCATTATGTGCCATACTCACTTATAATGACTCCTACATTAATGAATTTTGTTGTACAAATAATTGGTAGTCTTAAATCTTGCTCCACATGTCTTCATGACTGGTATGCATGTGAAGATTTTATCTCCATAGTAGTCAATCTTCAAATTCTAAAATAATGTCATTAATACCATTGATACCATAGTAAATAGGTAGCAAGGATGTATTATTTCATGCCTCAAACTTCATCTACATGAATGTCAACATGATCAAGGCCATTATAGCTAACATGAGATTTATTTGGGTCCTTGATTCTTGAACTCTTAAAGTTGAGTACTTGAGATCTCTTGAATTTGAATCACTTCAAACTTCATTAAACTAGATGAACTTGAGCAACCTATTAAATTCAAATTTGAAAACCTTAAAAACTTTAAGCAATCTAGGCATGATGCTTTTGAAATTGTATAACTAGAAATAATGAGATTGAATGTCATACTATCAAATCCTCAATCACAACCCCATCAATTGTGTTCCCTTTTTTAGAAATTTCACTACAGAACTTACACCACAAAATCTACATCGAAACTATGAATCTGAGCTTAAAAGCTAGATCTTGAAACTGAATATGAATTCAATTCTAAACTTAGGGTTGTTCTTCTTCTAGATCTACATTCCAAAACCTAATAAGTCAAAACACCAAACCTAAACTTTGGACTTGAACCTTCTTATGCAATTTGAACCACTTCAAACCATTGTTCAAAGGAGTCCAAGACCATAAATTGAAAATTTAATTACTAGGTCTATATGAGTACCAACAGGGGCTCTATCTATGGGACTATTTTTTACTCAAAAATAGAGAACTCTAGCAATCTCTAGCAAAAGTTGAGTTCCTTATCCATTGGGTGAAAGAGTCACCAAGAAAAAGGAAAATTAGGAGTTGCATGCAAAGAAAGAAGAGGGGAGCAAGGAAAATACAACCAAAAAAATACCTAAACTATCAACAAGCACTAAGCTTGCGCATTATTGAAACTAACACTATGCACACCAAAAGTATATATATATATATACATACAAGGTAGGAAAGGAAATCTACCACAAAACCAAAATTAAGAAAAAGTCACATGAATCCATTTACTAGTTCTAAGAAGTAAGAGCCTTTCCGCCACAACAAATCATGTCTCATTGGAGCAGCTCCACACCATTTCTTACAGACGACTTCTTCAATGTTTAACTTTAATCTAAAGACACACATAAATATGCTAACCAAGCACTTCTTCCCAAGCAACCATAACTCATGATAGCACTCCTTTTTACTCAAGAATTTATCTTCAACATTCATCTGACCAGGTTTCACTTCAAGCTAAAAAAATTGAAATGAAGAAATATCCTCAAGAAAAGATGCACAATATCTAGAAATGATGACACAAAAACTCACCATTTGTATATGGAATTTGATATCATGATCAAACTGTGAGAAAAGAGATGCCTCATCCAACATAGGGTCAATTCTTAAGTACATGCTCTCCTCATTCTTTTCAAGAATCAAACTACCATCAAGCATGCAATGTATGTTGTCTTTTCTCTTTCCCAAAATGTCATCACTTCCACAATCCAAATTAGCAAAGCCACACATAGAAGAATGAAAAGAAAAGTTGTCAAAAATTGTTTTATTTTCAATATGATTTGAAAAAATACCTGAGTCATTAAGTAAGAGATGATCTATTTGGAGTCATGATATAAATTCATGTATGATTTCTTCTTCTTCATTCAGAAAAGTATCTTTTAGCAGCTTGATTGAGTCATAAATGGGTTGAAAATTAGCTTCGTACCCTCCTCTCTCAAAAAGGATTTCATGGTGAAAAGCTTCAGCCAAAGGAATCTTTACCTCATTACAAACATCACCTTTATTTTTAGATTGACAAGGTTCTTCCATTTGGGCTATCAATTCTTCTCTACTACTGCCATGGTTCTCACTCTCACCTTGAGCATCCTTATTTACCCATGTCTATTTTCTTTGAGGCTATAAAATTTCTTTAATTAGGAAGGTCTCTTGCTCAAATTTTATTTCCATATTCAGCCTTTTGGCCAAATATTCAGTCACAACAGAGTCCTTTTCAAGACAAAATTTAGCACCATTTTCAAAATCAGCATCACCAATAATATCTATTACTGCTTTATTTTCAAAATAAAAGGATTCTAGAATGGGTACTTCTTCAACATTCACATACAAAGAATCATTATTCTCACCATCTTCTATGACATTAAAAGATTCATATTCTGGTAGGGCATTGTTAGAAAGCATTTTGATAGAATCTTGAAGAAAAAGATGATCATCACAACCTTCAAATGTGAAACTTTCTATATGAGGTGAATAAGGAACATCAGGTGAGATTTCATCATTATTTCTTACCATTTATCTAGTGCTGTCATGTATATCCTCATCTTTTAAAACTAGATCAGCATGAGACCAAAGTAAATGTGCCTAGACTTCTTGGCCATTCATGATAAGATGACTGAAATAAAAGGGTCAAACTAAGATAATAGGAGCTTCTTCTTCATCAACCATCAACTCTTCACTTAACTGTGATACCTTTTTTTGATATATTTGCAACATTTTTCTCTTTTCTTCTAACTCTTTCAACTTGTGGAATTTGAGACAAAAGTCTCTCCACAATAGCCAAAATGTGGCATCATCTTCTAAACTTACATTATTCCTAATATATTGGGAAATGCTCTCTTTATAACTTTCCACAAATTCTCACAACACTTTATCCTCCATCAAATAAAGTTCCATGAGAGTGGGATTTGGCCTTGGCTTTCTCATGGTTTTCATATCTGATATGGTCTTTATATAGAGTCACCAATCTCCTACACTTGAAGATAATTAGAAACTGAGGAAATAAATATTAGCACTAATCTTCATTTCCAGTCCCTATTAGAGGTTCCAAAAAATTGTTAGTGAAAAGATTGTCCTCCAAAGAAATACATGCAAATTGACCCCAAAATCCCAAATAAGAAGACTGAATATGCGTAAGCATCCTCTAAATTTATCTAGGTATAGCTCCCTATATATGATTTACAATGAATCAACGACACTAGGATTGATAATGCTTTTAACCTAAAACCCAGAAAGGTTTACAAACATCTATCCATAAACATGACATAGATGATGAAAAACTAACTTAAAGGAAATAGAAAATAAATGACATAAAGTCCATTTATCCAAGCACTACATTATGGAAATAACATAGAGAAAAGACAAACTATTCATTCCATATACACAAAAAAACCATAGCACCAAATCCAAAGTATAATCATGATGACAATCAAATGTAACAAATACATGCTCAGAGAAAATCAAGACCACTCCAAGTTGAGTATTGATTAGAAAACATGCATTTGAGCTCAAAGTTTTAATATATTGTTGTTTATCCCCTCTAAATAGAACAAAATAGTCAATATTCTATTGTTTATGTATAATAATCACTATCTAAAAATAAAAATTTCCTTCCCCTACATTATAATCAGGAAAATAAAGAAGTAGAAAAACCCCCCCTCTCGTAGCATAAAGTCTCTAGAAAAGAATAGTCTCCCCACCTCCAAAAAATTGGAACCCCTCTATTTCCTTTTTCTAGCTTATTTAACTCTTTCTTTTCCCATAGCTTTTTAGTTATCATAACTAACCCATTATCCTCTTTCCTTGTGTATCCAAGAATCTTCATTTTAATAACACCTATTATCATAATGCTAAGTTATTATTAAACTTGATGAGCTATTGGGAAGCCTGAGGAAAAACTTGGAATATATTGCTTTTAACTTTCCACTTGATGGCTCTTTTTGTTAGTGTCAAAATGGTTTTTGACACTTGAGTGCCAACACACTTAACCACTTTCTACATTGGAGTCGACTACACCATGTATGCCAAGCCACAACATGAGCCGAGTCAGGAGAGCATTTAGGTGCCGAGTGATCTTCAGGTGTCGAGCAGCCTTCAGGTGCTAAATGACTTTAGGTGCCGAGCATGATACAAGTGCTGAGTCATAGATGATGCCGAGCAATATATAAATACAACAAGAGCTTAGTAAGCCAGTTTAATATAAGTGTTGAGCATCAGGAATTAGTAAGTGTCGAGCAACACAAAATGCACATATGAGTTTGTAACTTTACAAATGTAGATGTAAACCATTTTCATGGCCAACATATGACGAATCTTGAAGGATTAAAAAGATAAGAATGAATCTTTTGTCTTTCCTATGCAATCTACATGCAACCAATAAGACAAATGGAGAAGGCATGCAACCAATAGTAAATGTGAAAGGAATGAGCGGGAAACAAAGATTCAATATGGATTGTAGATCCATACCTAACCCTAAGTCTTCAAATGTCTTTATAAGGAAGACTAAATCTCATTGTATATGTGTGGATGGATGAGGGTGTGTAAGGAAAACTATTTTCAGAGTGAAGAGTATCATATCACAGAGGATCAAGATCAGAGAAAGCAAATCAAGTGCTTGTATTCAACAATCAAAGGATTATAAGCTATCAAGTTTATTATACCTAATACTCTCTAGTAATTGTGTTAGAAAAGAAGCCCTATGGTGATAGGTTAGCTTAACAACTATTTTGTAGATCCTTTAAATAGGTGATTAAATCCTTTAACAAGGTAACACTTCTTGTAAAGTGTTTGTAAATCCTCTAACAAGGTCACATTTAAAAGTGTGTTGTAGCCTTTAATAGGGCAGGCCTTTAACAGGGTAGATCATCAGAAGTGGTTAAACATTATTGCTGTAGTAATTTTTGTGGGTATCATCCCCACCCCAACTTTACCTTCTTATTTCTAAAGGGTTTCTGGGTTACCAAAATCTCAAGTGTTATGTGGTGATGCATATATGTGTTTTTCATAATTGTTTGATGTGTTTATATACATGCAATCTACTTTTAGTTAAAATTTTTTAATGGTCAAAGTACAGTACTTCTAATTCACCCTCCCCCCCCCTCTCAGAAGCATTATTCCTATTTGAATATTCCAACACTTTTGGGTTTTCTAAATTAAAAATTCTATAACTTCCATCTTCTTTATCAAGCTTGATATATATATTTGGGACACATGGAAAATTGAATAAATTTGGATGTTGTTGAGTTGTTGTATCTAACACATGTCAAATTACTTAACCTTTAAACTTCATTTGGTTTATTCTCAATACCAATCCTAAATATGAACATTAAGTGGCATATGTCTTTGTTTCTTTTAACACAAGGGAGCTATAGTCTGTGTTTTATGTCCTTTGAGACCAATCACACAAGCTTTTGGAATTAGATACACAAAGACTCTTCTTATTATCCACGTAGGATAAATTTTCTATCAAACAAACACCCTCCTCAAATATCCAAGTCATTAGCAGATAATTTGTGTAAAAGATGTCCATTTAGACATGGAATCATTTGTCATTATTCTTAGGAGAATATGGATGTGGTGACATGCCGACATTCTTGGAACTGGTTTTTAGGGAATTCATTTTTTGAATACAATTGTCCATTCCCATTTGTTGTGCACAGATGGCTACCTGAATAACCAAACTGTACAACTTGATGGTGTAATAACGAGCTTACCATATCTTTTAGTCTTTGTGTTCTAGCTATGATGTGGCTTTATCTTCATGCCACCTACCTTCAATCTGAACATTCTGCTAGTTCATCAATTCATGGGGGGGCACCCAAAGATTTCAATTAACTACATGGAGTGATTAGATTATCACTGATGGATCAAATTCTTTAATGGACAGATTTCTATTCCTAAACACAATAATGGCATGTCCAAGTACATAGATAACCACTTGAGCAAGAGTAATCATTATCATGGCCTCTCGCAAACATCAATTGTCAATTTCATGGTTTGAGTGTCTGACCAATATGCATAGTCACCCTTCATTACACATTTCTTCTATCATGTGACAATCCCTATTGGTTTTGGTTTGATCATCATCATAAACATATAAATATACTCTTGATGGCTTGACTACCTTGTATCAAAATGAAGACCTATGTGCTTGGCAAGTCAATTTTTTGGGTTGTTAGGTATTTAATTACTACCACTACCAAAGTAAAACCATTATCCATAGTAACAATGAGTGACATTACTTCCACTAGTTTGGATATACAACACATAGCTTTTCCTATCCTTGTGACAATTTTGAATATTATGGCATGTCAGGTTGGGAATATGTGGGTCATTGATGTTCATTACCCCTCAAGCCACCACCGATGGTCTCAACCTTTTGTCAAGCTATTAGTGTGCATTCTCCATCGTGGTTTGATTTTGGACTTTTGCAATTCAAGGCACTATTTACATGTCATATATTAATAGAACTTGTGGGCTCTATATTTTGGATTGATCAACCTAACCAAAAGTAATGGCTTCATTTCTTTGTGTTTCCAACTACAAAGCTACAATTCCAATTAAAGATAACTTACCTAGGTTTGTGCATATTTGGATGTCACATGGTTAAATTAAGGAACCATGAGTTGATACAAAACCATTATGTGACATACTGACTTATAACGGGTCTTGTGTTAATGAATCTTGTTGTGCAAATAGTTAGTAGTCTTGAATCTAGCTCCACGCATCTTGATGACTGGTATGCATGTGAAGATTTTATCTCCAAAGTAGTTAATCTTCAAATTCAGTAACAATGTCATTAATACCATTGATACCATAGTAAATAGGTAGCAAGGATGTGTTATTTCATGTCTTAAACTTCATCTACTTGAATGTCAGCATGATCAAGGCCATTTAGCTAACATGAGAGTTACTTGGGTCCTTGATGCTTGAACTCTTGAAGTTGAGTACTTGAGATCTCTTGAATTTGAATCACTCTGAACTTCATTAAACTAGATGAACTTGAACAACTTGTTAAACTTTAAATTTGAAAACCCTGAAAACTTTGAGAAATTTGGGCATGATACTTTTGAAATTGTAACTAACTAGAAATAACAAGACTCAATGTCATAATGTCTAATCACCAATCACTAACCCATCAATTGTGTTCCCTTTTTAAGAAACTACACTAAATAACTTACACCTCAAAATCTACATCTAAACTATGAATCTGATCTTAAAAGCTAGATATTGAGAATGAATCTAAACTTGAATCTAAACTTAGGATTGTTGATCTTCTAGATCTATATTCAAAAACCTGACAAGCCATAACTCCAAACTAGAACTTTGGACTTGAAGCTTCTTATGCAATTAGAACCACTTCAAACCAATTTGAACCACTTTGAACCATTGTTCAAGGGAGTTCAAGACCATAAATTGAAAATTTAATTATTGGATCTATATGAGTACCAACAAATAGTAATCAACATTTTGTATGTAAACACTTTCATGATATGTTTTTTAACTTGGTGACTAATACATTATTTGAAAATTTTGAAGTAGTTTCAAAACTTGTTGAATTTGATTGGATGAATCACAATATTGCAAATGAGGAGAAATTAGATTTCTTATACCCTTCACAAGTGGATATAATTGGTGAGTTTCAAATTCATGACATGTGTGACTCCTTGAATCAAGTACAGTACAAATCCTTTTTGTTTCCATTGGATAGCATGCATAATTCTTTTGATGGAAATGATCTTTAGTCATATTGTGAAATCCAAGAGCATGTTTATCTATACTTTCATAATGAGCAAGTTGTAGGCAATGAGTCTAGTTTTTACATGCATTATGAAAGTGAGGATGTAGAGTTTTGTTTGCCAAGTGAATTTATTGAAGATGCTATTTTGATTGGTGAAACTAATGGAAGTGATGCTTCTAGCTTGCCTCATGAAAGTGGAAATGAAAATTAGGTGTATGATAAAGGTAAGAATTTTTGTTGAAGTTCGATGGCTCGAGACCACCGCTTGTATAGTTTAGGGACCACCGCTTGTACAGTTTAGGAGTAGTTTTCTTGCTTTCAATAAAGTTGTTTGAGAAAAAATTTTGGAATGGTCTTCTTCCTCTAGAGATCTGAGTCCTTTCCATTATGGAAAGGTACATGCATCCTAGAAAAAGCCACTAGTGGGACTCAATATTGAAGCACTAATTTTGAGTACCATTCTAAAAATTGACTCTAATCAAGCTTCCTATGAAAGCTTTTCATGCATATGTATCAGGTCATCATTTTGAGGCCTATTATGTGTTTCATGTGTTTAATACCTTTCATTAATTATATGCATGCATCCTATGATGATAAATTCCCATTCTGGGCCATTTTGTAAAGAATCATTTTGAGCATTGCTCAAATTTGCATTTTTGCCAAAGTGTCAGACAATGACAAGAAGCCCAGTTTGCAATTGAATATTTTCCACACTATAAAGTTTCATTTTGGGAATGTTTAGTATTTATATTAGAGAACCTATATTTCATATTTCAAATCATTTTGATATGTTTTGACTAAGTTTTGGATCCCTCAAAGTTGGTTATTTACTATTGTGATGTTGATGCATATTGTTTATAATTCCACAAAGCCCTATTTGACTAGTTATAACTTTGACCCAATTAATTCTATTAAGAAAATAATTTTTGAATTGAATTCTAGAGGTTAGACGCATTATATGTTTCTAGGTTTGTGCCTATGATCAATCTACTTGACTAGTTTTCAAAGGCTATTCCAAAAGCAATTTCTAAAGTCTTGATGGTAGCTAAATATGGAGATTGATTGGTAGCCCTATTTGGGATGCTATAATTTTGAAACACTGATAGAAGAGACTAAATATATTGTACCACTATGTTCTAGTCTAATAAATACTTCAAGTGTGTCAATTTTCAAGTCTTGATGAATCTATTTGCATATTTTCTTAGGTCCATTCTTTTTGTGAAAATTACTATTCTGCTAGTGTTCCCAGTTTTGCAATTCCAAATACCCAATTTTGAACACCTGCTAGTTTTCCCATTTATGCATCATGAACCCAAATCACTAACTTATACTCTCCATGTTACATTAACCAATGCCCCAAATTTTAGGACCCCAAATGTCTATTTGACCAATTTTCAAAGCCAAAATTGGACAGGATTCTTTATTTCTAACATGTTTAAATGCAAGATAGTTTAGAGGAGGCAACTTTTTCAAACAATATCTTTTGACCAAATTATTGGCATGAGATGAGATTTTTCAAATTGAAAGTATATATACAAGAGAATATAAACACAAGATTTCAGGGCTTGGTTACTTGAATCAATCAATTTTTAAAGCTAGCTCAGAGGCCTCTCAACATGAAATTAATAGATTTGCAAAATAATGAAATGAGTTTTTATAAATTAATCCAGTGATTCAATTTGAATTAAATCATTTCAAAAAATAAGCTCAGTAGATTGATCATGGGATCAAGTGTTTGACTTTAATTTTTCTTTTAGTGGACTAATGTTGCCACCCTACTGATTCCATCAAAACAACAAATATGCTATTGAAAATCAAAATGTCTAAAATGGGTTATAGTTATATGACCTTTGAAGAGATGGAGTTTTCAATTATAATCATGGGAGACCAAATGGATGTGTGGAGGCATACCAATGCTATACAATGATGGAATGAATCTAATATACTACGCAAATTTCAAGGTTCATACTAGTTGAGATTAGCTCTAATGATATTTTCTTATGCATAGTACAACTTGTGATGTCTAAAAGGGATTTGAGCATGAAGAATCTTTGGCATTTTTCTAGTAACTCTAGCCCCAACCCTTGTTTAATATTTCAAGTTTTAATGTATTTCTTCTTCCTAAATTCTAATTACATCTATTCTCCAGATCTATTAGATATCCACAATCCATGAAAATAAGTTTTTAATTTTTGGATTTGATTGTGTATAGTTTTCTACCATCAATGTTTCAGATCATACTACATGATCCATCATTAGGATGCAAGAGAGCATGAAGAACAAGAAATATTGATGATGGATCATGTAGTATGATCTGCCACGTTGATGGTAAAAAACTATACACAATCAAATATAGAAATTAAAAACTCATACATCTATTGTGTCATGTCATTGAGTGGACTATGATGTTATAAGGTCATAAGGGATTATATGTACTTTGAATGATGGAGAATGACATTAAAAGATATCAATGGGACTCATACATCTCATACTAATGAAGGTTATTTTCAAATGAAGGAAATTATAATGGAATGGTGCTAAAAATGCTTGGGTCAGACTTCATCGAGACAATGCACAGAAGGATGGGATGAGCACTTCACTAGCATGAATTAATTTTGCATTGCCCATAGAGTGTGTGAAAAATGGAATGGCATTGAAGGGGGTAGTGTTTATTATTAGAATTTAGGATCATCATGATACTATCCTAATTTGCATATTTGAAATCCATGATGCACACAAATTGTCTGTGTTCTCTCCTAATTTTATTCACTGTGGCATTGCCTAAATTACTAGAAGTGTGTCCAATGTATGCCAAAGTTTAAAATGTGTGGTATCAGAACATGTATCATTCATTCCTTCAAAAGGGTGCAATCAATTTGAGTTCTAGCATTATAAAGTGAAGATGAAGGAAGTCATCCGTCAATTGATTTGTGAAAATCAATAGGAAAGAGGGTGGCCCTGCCCAGCATGCTGCTAGAGATGCAATGGAATGCTATAGTTGTTCCTTTCACCCACCCATCATCATTCATATGGAAAAATGTCTACACAAAGATTTTATATGTTAATGCTTCCCCCGATCTATTTGCAAACTATTTTTAGTAACAGATTTCCCAAATCATGCTTCCTCTCATATGTTTCATTGTCCCAAAATTTCAATGCAATCAATCATAACTAAAGTGAAGGAGTGTCATACAGTAGCATGAGTAGATTGGGGCTTCTCCCCTTTGTATATAATGGAAATCAAATCAAGGCATATCTTTGCAAAATTGACTTGTATTCTCATTGAATTTTCAAGTTCAATAACAACATATTTAGAAGGCAGAGCCAATGTTTTGAGAGAGGACTTCATATGTTTCAAGAGTTGTCAATTGCATAGTGTGTCGAGAATAGTTCAATGATTTAGTCCCACAATGGACAGGTAGGGGAGATTTAAACTATTTTTATATGCAATGGCATGATAATGACTTGTCTTAAAGGCATAAGCCTTTTTAGACAAAGGCTCACCTAGGTGGGACCTAGAGCCAGCTCGGGCTAGAATGAGGATAATTTTGACTAATGCAATTAGTGACATGGAGATAACTCAAGAATCGAAAGACCAACTAGATGTCAACATGTGGTAGCTTGAGATCTAATGATAATGTGACACTTGACACATAGTTCTAAGAAGATGGATGAATTAGAGTGTGACATGTCACACACATTCTGAGGTGGGCTTGCTAATCACATAGTTGCTAGTTAGGCTAGCAGTTAGATGTTAGTGGTCCCAACATCATGAAATAGTTAAGTTGGTGATTAGATGCACAGTTGGTAGTTAAAGTTGTTGTAGGAGGTTAACAACTCTAACATCATAACTAACCACTAGCAGTTAGATGCATAGTTGAATGTTAGTGGTGGAGTAAGTAGTTGGCAGTCCTAACATCACTAAGTGGGTGAAGTGGTAGTTAGTCATGTAGTTGATGGATATGTTTAATGATTAATGTTAAAGGTCATGAAGCCATGAAATGGAGACATGTGGCACTTAGGTGGTAGAGGCATCTAGAAGGTGTTGATGAAGCAGGATGACCAACTAGAGATCAACTAATCTAGGAACACCATGTGACAGGGTCAATCAACAAGTTTTGACCCAAAGTGAATATGAAGGAAAAATGAAAAGTTGCAAAAAATGATTTTTTATTCATTTTGAATGTACAAGAATTTTAAATGAAATTGGTTTCATTTGTAAAGTTTTAACTTTAGCATAAAGTTATTTTTTGCAAATTCAAGGCTTGTAAATCAATTTTGAACCTACAACTTCCTTTGGATGTTGTGGGTATTTCTTTAAGGCCAATATAGGATTATTATATATTGTCAAAAAGATCTTGACATCTATTTTCTAGTTATGTCATTAGAGCTTGCATAGGTGTCAGTGTGAAGTACCTATGAATAGTTTTCTCTAAGGCACTCAGATTTAAACTCCATTCTGGTATGAGTAGTTAAGATTCAATTTGTGGCTAAAATGGTTAGATAGGTATGTGCCAAACTTGGAGAGGTTCATTATAGCAGTATTATTTTGCCTCTAAATCAGTTTGGTAGGGTTTTTTGAAACCTTTGTCAACAAATCAAATATTTTATTAGAAAAGGGCTTTTCACATCATTCTTAGAGATATTTTCAGAGTTTTTTATGGCAATGGTGGGATTTGATTTAGTTTTGATTTCTAGAGATGTGAAAGATGTTTTGCAATAGGATTGCAGAGAGATTGCAGTGGACAAGTGTTGATTCTAGATAAGATCCTCGATTCTTTCCTCATCTATATCCTTCTTTCTTCTCTCAGTGTATAGGGTTAGTTCCCAAACTTTTAGGCAAGTTCTCAACTAGGTTTCTAGCATTCTTTTAGTATTTCTCTCTTGTATGAGCAACATTAATGGAGATATAATGTATAATTATAGTTTATTGTGTGCTTTATGAGTCTTTCATGCATCTTGAATGTACTTGTTTCAAATGAATGAATACAAAGAACAACAAATTACTTAGTTTCACTCTAATTCATGTCTCTTGTCTTTGTTGTTTGCAATATTTTGTGATGTGTGGAAAAAGAGCACAGATCCAATTGCACCTCATTTTGAGTTGTATATCTTAATGTTTTTTGATTTTTTTCCAAAGAATCAAGTAAATTATTGATATATTTTAATAGGGTTGCCAATTTCATGGATGGATTTTGATGAGTATGAAGTTCACTTTGAACATTGATGTTTGATTCACAAAGTAATAAGATATATATGATATCTTGATGTATGTGATAGATCATTGATATCCTAGATATTGTGATTTATAGAATACCCAACATGGATAGGGCACTGATCAACTATGGGATCAATTCAGTTTCTTGTTTCATATGTGGGCTATGTTGATTCAAAATCAAATATCAATCATCCATTTTATCTTTTTTTTTAGGAGCTATAATGATACCCTTAATCAATCATAAAGATAGTTTCCCTTAGATGAAATCTTGGCTTGGCTATCTAGTAGTTGAAATATTTGTTAAATCAAGCACCAACAAATTGGATATCTGACTCATACAAAACCAAATATGTAGAAAATGTAGTTAATATAGGAGCAAGATTTTAAGGTGATCCAAAGGAATCTCATTATGCAGCAATAATAAGAATATTTAGATATTTTAAAGGTACACCTAATTTTGGATTGTGGTGTGATAGATCAAATTTCTTTAACCTATGTGCATATATTAATGTGATTGGGAAGGCAATATGGATGACAGAAAGAGTATAAGTGGTGTAGAATTATTCTTGGGAGAAAGATTGATTTCTTGGCTAAGAAAGAAACAAGATTGTATTTTATGGATTACAAAAGAAGTAGAGTATGTAGTAGTAGTAAAAAATTGCAATCAGATCATGTAGAGGAAACAAATATAGAAGTATATTAGGATAGATTTTTTAGAGCTTGTTATCATACATTGTGATAGCACAAGTAAATTGAGTATGTCTAAGAATAATGTTTTATATTCTAAGACAAAGCACATATCTATTAAGTATCATTTTTTGAGAGAGAAAGCTTTAGAGAAAGAGATCAAATTAGAATATGTGACTACAAAGGAGTAGATTGTAGATATATTTACAAAGCCTTTTCCTAATGATACATTTGGGTATTTTCAATGCTCATGTATATGTTAGAGTAGATGATGTTGAGATTGCATCAATCCAGTGGTACAAAGAATTATTATTTATCTATACTAAATGTTGATGCTTCCTCTATGTAGGAATATTTGTGTTTAAGATGATTCATGAAGGAATCTTGGTAGCAGGTATTGAACAGTAGCTTTGGAGACTCTAGTTGGTTGAAGACATTAAGAAATAGATTAAGATAATGATCTCTTTATCATTGATATCAATGGGAGAGAATGAGTGCATGAAAAACATCTCCTATGAATGGAGGAGAAGTGAGTTCATGTGAAAAGATGTCTCCTGTGATAGGGGGAGAATTATGAAGAAAAGATTGATGTTAATAAGGGAGAGAGTTATGTAAATGGGGTAGAAATAACATTGATGAAGATTTGTTCCTAAGATTTTTAGATTTTATTAATGAAGATGATTTGACAAGATGAAAGCAACAACACAAAACAATAGAGTTGGATTTGGTATTCTTGGAACTTAGATGTTTTTCATCTATTTTGCCATTAATGACAAAGGGGTAAATTATTAGCATGAATGCTAATAATATTCCTATGGGAGATTATCCTACCATCACTAGAGCATTGGATAGATTGATATCAAGACTTTGTGTTGTACTCCTAATGGTGTTTGTCATTGATGTCAACATGCAGCAAATATTGAAAAAGTAGTAGATAGTATTCGAGATCATATAGGTCAAGGACTGAAGATGAGTTCAAGAGAAGTTGAGGATATGTTTTATAGCATGTCTTCATGTAGTGTTAAAGTGCACATATATATAGTTGAAGATTGGTAAGATTTATGAAAGATTTATAGAAGACAATTTGCAGATAGAGTTCCTAAGAAGTAGTTTCTAGAATTTGGATTATATCTCCTCATAGGGGTAGAATTTGGATGAGTACAATCAAATAGAGAAAGATGATATCCTGATGATGGTTTTGGAAAATTTCACATAATAATTAATTAGGAAAGCCTCAAAGATGATTGAATCAATTATTTGAAGGACTTGGCATAAAGGAAATTTATTTTCCTTCTAATAAGGTGTGTAAGTGCCAATTGTGAAAGTGATATGTGAATTAAGAAAATGTGAGTAAGTGATCAATGTGATTATTGTGATGCAAGTTTGTAGATCTACTATTGAGATCAAGGAAGTGCTTGGTTCAAAAGAGGCATGGTAAGAGGATAGAGAAAGACTTGAGTTTCTAAAATATTCACTTGCATTCTATTATTCTAAAAGAAATAATATAGAGGCCAATTGGAGAGTGACTTAAATGGTCTTGCTCCTGAAGCTGTTTGGATAGTGGGTCCTTCTATCTTATACAACTCCTAATAGGATTAACACAAATCCTCCTAATAGGGTTGGAATCTCCTCATAGGGATTCAAAGTCTCTTAACACAGACTAATATCTACTAAATGTATTTCATTGGCTCCTAAAAAATTATATATTCTAACAAGAAACTTATATATTAGTACATCATTTTTTGGGTACCATCCCCATGAGTATTTCCCCTCTAATCAAGGCTTTTTGTAGTTAACATATCTTGTGTTATTATGTATGTGTATCTTCTTATGGTTATTATTTATATTGATCACGTGTGATAAAATTTATATTGATCTAATAATTGATTCACCCCCCCCCCCACCTCAATTATCTTGACATTTTTAATTGTGTTGTCTATGTCTTTGCTCCTTCCTTGGTATTTTTTATCTTTCCTTTCTTCCTTCTCATCCCTATCATGACATCTTGCAGCAATATGATCAACTTTGTTACACATAAAATAGATTATAGGAAGTTTACCTTTGTATTTTCCTTTTCCTCTTGGTAGCCTTCTTGCCAATGATGCTTCTAGATCATCAAGATCATCATCTAATCCACTGTCATTGTCCACAAGATTACTCTTTTTCTTTCTTTTAGGACCATTAAGGTTTAGTTGAGACTTGAAAGCATATTTAATACTAGAAGGTGTATAGTTACCAAAATTTGAGAATTCAAATGCACCAAGTCTACTAGTTAGACTATCCAAGCTCAGATCATTATGACATGTACATCCCAATCCATGAATTGTAAATACTCTAATTGCATAGATAGGAATTTTTTTTTTTAAATCAATACCCTTTTTTGGTGTTTTGAAATATTATGGTTTCAAATTACCCTGATGAGAATAAGATACATCTAGGGGCAGCTAATTCCCATCTACAATATACCCTTTCAGACATCGAGCCAACTATAAGGCTAGACCCCTCTTCTATTTTAGGCTTTATAAGACCTAGGTGGGTGGACCTCATATTCATTTATATGGTACTAGTGCTAAAACATACACTTGAATCTAACAAAGTAGATAAAACCCTTAATCTTCTAACACATATTCAAATATCCCAAACATGAAATAGCTAATAACATGACTTAAGAACTTTATAAGCCAAGCAAGGGCAACACCTTTTAGTTCCTTCAACATTAAAGAAAAAAGATATTTGATTATGATGTTGATTTTGGCATAACCATGATATGAACAAAATTACACTTTGATCATGTAGTTGATTAGTTTCCTATCTATTGGGAAATCCCATAAACCCCTAACACACATCCCTAAAAGTCATTGACATATCTCATACATCAGGACTTTCTAATCTATCTGTTCACCTTGTGAATTTGACATCTACATCTTTCTAAATCTCATACTCAACCTAAAATTTCATGAGATCTGCAACCCTATGATGATAAAATAAGCAATTTACATGACTCCTTGAATCACAAGCAAACAATATAACATATACGATTTGAAATAAATTGCAACTAGGCAATATGCACCTTGTACATATATCATAGAAGATCACAAATAGCATGAATAGGAGACAAAACAAAGATAGAAGATCAACTTGCTGCTAAAATTTTATTTTTTATTTCCTTGAAACAAATACATAAAGATGCATGAAATTGAAACATTAAAACGGCCTAACAGATCATAACTATCTATATTCTTACTACTTGTTGTTCATTACAAGAGAAAATGTTGAAGAATGTGGTGGAAACATAGCTCTGGATCCAATAATGTGGTCTCACAAACACACTAGAACCAGCCAACATGGCATCATAGTAATAAAACATATCAAAAACTGGAACCTATGGTCTCACAATGAAAACTACCAACCCCTGTGAAAGAGAAAAGAAAAGACCAAATAGAAAGGAAGAAATCCCAAATCAAATGAAATGATGCCATTTGTCCACTTGGAAAACCTCCATCTAAAAATTCAAAACATATCTCTACTCTCTCTACAACTGAAAACTAGATCCTTTCCTTGTTATTACTAAAAGCCTTGAAAATATCTTCAAAATGATTGAATAGTGTAACTGATTTTATTGTCAGATTTGAGATCAAAGCGAGGGAAAAACACCTATCAAATGACCTCTAGAGGCAAGATAAAGCTTTCATAATAATTTTGACCAAATTATGACTTCAACAAACTTTCATATCTGCCTTCCAACTAATTTTGATGATCAATGATGAATTATGCTCACTTTATTGAGAATACCCTAGAAAACACAAAATTTCTTATAATTTGTACTATTTAATACCTTTGTGAATTCTAATCCCATATTCAAAAATTTCATCTTCTCTTGGTTTCAATGATATACCGCATTACATATTTTTGACAAAAATCACCCCTCTGGCATGAGTTTGAAAATTAGGCCCCCATTGCAAGCTTAAAGCATTAAAATGAAAATTTTAAAAATTTCTATAGTTAAAACTATAGAAAAAAACTTTAAAAGCATTAGATTTTATATTCTAGGCCCTGAATGCTCAAAATTCGTAAATAAAAAATATTTTTTTTAATTTTCAATTATTTGGCCCCTTTTCCATCCAAATCAACCCCTAGTTGATCACCACATGTCGATCTCTGATTAGCCAAATTTTACACAACTAATGCCAACTCATCATTTCCACCTAGACACCTTTCCATGTATCACCTCAATGTAGCTTCATGGGCTCAACCCCAAGTTATGCTTTAACCTCAGTGATCGGGTGCTTAACCTTATTTCGGAGCTTCAAAGCTTCTCAACCTTAACTGCAATTGAACCAAATGAAATTGTGACATATATTATTCACACCATTGGGGGCTTGCTTTCAACTTAACATTTTACCTTTGTGAAGTTGTGACTTTGGTCATATCTCTCATTTTTGCACCATCGAGGCTAATTCTGCTAACCACATGGTTACCAAGGCAAACATGTGCTTTTGTCCCATGTGCTAGCCTACTGACATCATTGCTTATTTTCTCTCTACCTATGATCTTGGTCAAAACTTGTTTGACTTTTCCATCTAGCATTGTTTGTTGTAGGGCCCTCAACATGAGCATGTAGCTTTCAAATAGCTCATGTCCTTTCAAACAACATGTAACTATATCTTGGGATATAAAAATAGCTTGAACGACTACCACCCAAAAAATGTAGGAAAAAACTCATGGATCCTTTCCTTGGCAGAGTCAAAACATTCTCCTCTAATACATTCCTTAGAGCTTTAAACATGATCCAGTTGCTTCTCCTCAGTCACACCAACATTGACCAAGTGCATGTTTGATTATTTTCTTTTGAAGAAAATAAGCGGAATGATCCCTGAAGTGAAGGAACTAAATCATATCCTTGACATTGCAAAAAAGTGTGTTGTAGAAGAGGATATTTCTTGGGGCATGACAAAGAACTTGGAGGAGGATATTTTCTTCATTAACTCTTATGCAAGAAGCATGTTCAAGTAGAAATTTCACACTTTCAAAGATAATTTGGTTGTGTGGCAACATACTTTTCATTCAAATTTGAAACATTGTAGTAAATTATAAATAGTTTTTAGATGGCCCAAAAATGATGGCACTTGAAAACTTGTATTCCTTCCAAGTGTGAATTTGTTAAGAACATTAATAGGGGAATCATATCTATTGAGCTCCATTTGAAATGGGTGTGGTCATCTTTGGATATCACTTTAACAATTGTACAACTCCACACCTTCCAATGGATTCTCCTTTCAATGTGAATAATAGATATCTACTGCTACTATCAATTTGGGCGCCCACTTCAAACCACACCTCCTCATGTTAAAACCACTATGTTACAACCTCAAAGTTTCCTTTGACTTGGTGGTACTCATAACAACTGTACTTGTATAAATTTTAAGGTATGAATGGCTCCAATTCTACTACAATCTATTTTCTTTTCTTTTTTTTGCTTCTTACATCGTCAGTCCAATTCTATGCTAAAAAATATACTAGAGATGTGTCACTCCTTTGATTTATATCTTGACCTTTTCCCCTTTAGATCACTATGCTTAATTTTATCGTGAAATGACTGTTTGTCATCATCACTCAATGTTTCATAGTGATGCAAGAGCATCCTAGGTTTCTTTGCAATCTTGTACTTTTTCTCTTTTTGCCAGTGACTATCGAGTTCTTAGTTGCTACCAAATTCCTTTGGTTGTCAAGTGAACTATTTGGATATCAAGTTCCTTTGGTTGCCAAGTGAATTCTTTGGATACCGAGTGAATTCTTTGGTTGCTAAGTGCCTTTGGTTGTCGAGCGATTTCCTTTGGTTACCAAGCATTGAAGGATGCCAAGTTCGTAGTTGTTGCTGAGTGATTCCTTTAGATACCAAGCTCATGTGGATACTGAGTGCTAGTTTTCATTTGCTGAATTGTTTGTGTCTAGTTCTAGTTTGGGCAGACCCTTCTTGCATTTAATTTCTATTAGGTAGCTAATATTTGTAAATAGCTAACTTGTGGCCTTTCCATGTTCTAGAATCTTCTATAAGCCATTTTGGCAAGTACTTAAGGAAGTCTAAGGTTAGGTTTTAAAGGAGTGAAAGGGATAAGGAGATAGAAGCTAGAGGTCAGGGTGAGAAATTAAAGAAGATAAGTACTTGAAGTGAGAATTTGAAGATTTAATTTGTATGTCGTAACCCAAAAGGCCTTATAGCTAGACATGTATATTTTTTACTTGAAGAATCAATAAAGATATCTCATTCTCTCCCCTTGGTGTTGTATTTGTGTTGTGTTTTCTATTGTGTTAATGCTCGCAAGGTGGATTTGGATAGTTAGGTGTGCCCTAGGCCCTAGTCATTCTTTCCTCCTTGCATCAAGTAGTATCAAAGCTTAAGGTTCATCCTTGTGAAGATTGGATCATGTAGAACCCTAATTTGGATATGGTTGTATGGTGGAAAATTTACAAATTTGACTTATAACTTGCAGAGGGTTACGATCTTGTAGGAACCTAATTTATAAAGATGGTTCGTGGTAGAGGAAATAATGTTGATAATGCTATATTAGATCAGTTGAGACAAATTGCAGATAGATTAGATGTTGTGGAGGCAACCCAAAGGAAAGGAGCATATCTTGATGATGTAAATGATGATGAAGCAGCAACACTAAACCATATTCCAAAACCTAAAGAAGACCAAGATGAGGAAATATTGTTGCGAGTGTTGTCTAGGGCAAATTCAAAGGTTGTTGTAGAAGTTGTTCCTTATGATTGAAAATTGGATACCAATGCTATGTTGGATTGGATCTCTAATATGGAGAAGTTCTTTGAGTATGAAAACACTCCTGATAATAGAAAGGTGAAGATTATAGTCACCAGGTTGAGAGGTCATGCATCACTATGGTGGAAACATTTGCAAACTAATAGACAAAGGAGAGGAAAGGAGAAGATGAGAACTTGGCCAAAGATGGTGAAAAGGGTAAAGAAAAAATTCCTTCCTATTGATTACCAAGTTAGCTTGTTGAGAAAGATGCAAAATTTGTGGCAAAGAGACATGAGTGTGAAGGAATATATTGAGTAATTCTATAGATTGAACATCAGATCTAGACATGTGGATGATGATGTTTAGAAGATTGCAAGATACATAAATGGATTGAGATCTAGAATTCAAGATGAAATAAGGTTTGTGAAGTTATAAATTATTGAAGAAGCATATCAATATGCCTTGAAAGCTTAGGAGGTCTTAGAAAAGAAGCATGTATAAAGACAAAGAGGTAAAGGTAGTAGATTCCAAAGAGGTAGAGGTAGATCCTATAGAGAAGGTGGTAGATCTGATAATTTTGTGCAAGATAAGGGAAAATCTAAATGGAAGAATGATAAAAAAGACAAGACTGAGTGGAAAGGTGGTGATTCCTATCGAGGAGGTACTATTCCTTACCGAGGAAGAGATAATTCTTATTCTAGAGGTGGATTTCATGGTAATTGTTTTAGACATGATAAAGAGGGACATAGATCTTTTGAATGTAAATGCTCTGAAAGTGGGAAAGGTAATTGAAATGTTGTGATTCAAGGAGATGATGAAGGTTCACAAAGTGGACCTAAGACTAGAGAAAATTTAATGGTAAGAAGAACCTTATGTAATAAGGGAAGTGATGAGGAACTTGTATTAAGGAGAAGTCTTTTCAAGACAAGATGTAAGATGGCTAGAAAATGCTACAAAGTGATCATTGAAAGTGGAAGTTCTAAAAATTTGGCATCAAAAAAGCTTGTTAAAAAGTTTCAATTGTAGAGGCTAAAGCATCCTAAACCCTATCATGTTTCATGGATCAAAGATGAGCATAAGATATTGTTAAGTGAACAATGCTTTGTGAAGTTCAAAATTGGACATTACTTTGATGAAGTGTTGTGTGATATTATGCCCATGGATTATTGTCATATTTTTTTGGGAAGACCTTGGCAATATGATAGATATGCTATGCATGATGGAAGATTGAATCAATATACTATTTGGGTGAATGGGAAGAAACAAATATTGTTGCCTTTGATTGCAAGCCCAAATGAGGTCATTTGTACTGCAATAAATGTTTGCATGGTTAATGGAAAGCAATTTGAAAAGGAAGTGAAGAAGAATCAAGTTTTTTTTTCTATAATTCCTAGAGGACCGAGTGTTGGTAGTAATGACTGAGCAGAAAAAGTTGGTAATGACCAAGTGACAACAAATAGTGATAGTTGGGTACCAGTAGAAATTGCAAAATTGTTGAATGAATATACAGATATTGTTGTTGTTGATATTCCTAATGGTTTACCTCTAGTAAGAAGAATAAGTTGTATGGATCTAATTCTTGGAGCTAGTTTTCGAAACAAAGCACCATATAGAATGACACCTACAGAGAATGAAGAACTTAACAGACAAGTGCATGAGTTGTTGCAGAAAGGTTTGATCAGAGAAAGCTTGAGTCCATGTGTTGTACCTACTATATTAGCACCTAAAAATAATGGAGAATGGAGAATGTGTATTGATTCTAGAACTATTAACAAGATAATAGTGAAATATAGGTTTCCTATGTAGAGGATGGATGACATAATGGATTGTTTAAGTGGAGCAAAGTATATTACCAAGATTGATCTAAAGAGTGGCTATCATTAGATTAGAATTAGAGAAGGTGATGAATGGAAGATTGCTTTCAAGACAAAAGGTGATTTTTATGAATGGGTGGTTATGCCTTTTGGTTTGACTAATGCACCTAGTACTCTCATGAGGTTGATGAATGAAGTTATGAAAAGATTTTTGGGTAAGTTTTTTATTGCTTATTTGGATGACATTCTGATATTTAGTAAGAGTAAGGAAGAACATCTTGAGCATATTAGACAAGTATTGCAAAGGTTGAAAGTGGAAAAGTTGTTGATTAATCTAAAAAAGTGTTCTTTTATGCAAGAGGAGATTGTGTATTTAAGATTTGTGATTTTAGCTAATGGATTGAAGATGGATTCTGAGAAGGTTAAAGCAATTTTGGAATGGCCTACACCTAAGAATGTAGGTGAGGTAAGATCATTTCATGGTTTGGCTAGTTTTTACAAGAAGTTTATAAGAAATTTCGGTGTTGTTTGTAATGCTATGACTGAAACAATAAGGGGAGATTAAAAAAAATTCAAATGGACACATGGAGTTGACAAGAGTTTTGAGACTTTGAAACAAAAGGTTGTTGAATTACCTGTATTGGCTTTTCCTGATTTCAACAAAGTATTTCAAGTTGAATGTGATGCAAGTGGTAATGCAATAAGAACATATCAAGTCAAGAAGGTAAGCCTATTGCTTTCTTCAGTGAAAAGTTGAATGGTGCTAAAAGAAAGTATTTCATGTATGATCAAGATTTTTAAGCTATTGTTCAAGCATTGAAGAAGTGGAGACATTATTTGACTCCTAATGATTTTGTGTTGTATACTAATCATAAAGCTTTACAATACTTGGGATCTCAACATAAATTGAATGAGAGACATATGAAGTGGGTTGAGTACTTGCAGAGTTTCACATTTGTCATTAAGCATAAGAGTGGAGTTACTAATAGAGTTGTTGATGCATTGAGTAGAAGACATTCTTTTTTGACTGAAATGAAGGTTGAAGTTCTTGGTTTTGATGAAATGGAAGAGTTGTATTGATGCTAATCTTGATTTTTTTGAGGCATGGAGAGAGTGAAGAGCACCAAGTCTGAAAGATTACATAAGTAAGTATGATGAGTATTTCATTCAAGAGGGTATGTTGTTCAAAGACATTCAGTTGTGTATTCCTAAAAGTTCTATGAGGTTGAATCTGATTAAGGAAAAGCATAGTGGTGGATTAGCTAGAAACTTTTGAATTGATAAGACATTGAGTTTGTTGAAAGAGAAGTATTATTGGCCACAAATGTATAAGGATGTTTAGAAATTTGTCAAGAGTTGTGGAGTTTGTCAAATTGCAAAAGGAGCAAGTCAAAATACTAGTTTGTATACACCTATTACTGTTCTTGAGAAACCTTGGAGTAACATTAGTATGGATTTTGTTCTTGGATTACCTAAGACAATGAAGGGGTATGATTCCATATTTTTGTAGTGGATAGATTTTCTAAAATGGCTCATTTCATACCATGTAAGAAGACATCAGATGTAGAGCATGTTGCTGAATTTTTCTTTAAAGAGATTGTGAGATTGCATGGATTACCAAGAAGTATTAATTTTGGTAGAGATAGTAAGTTTTTTGGTTATTTTTGGAAAAATTTATGGAAGAAGATGGGTACTGAGTTGAAGTTTAGTTCTACATTCCATCTACAGATTGATGGATAGATAGATATTGTGAATAGAAGCTTGGGTAATTTGCTAAGATGTTTAGTTGGAGACAAGCCAAGTAATTGGGAGATGGTATTGGCACAAGTTGAGTTTAAATATAATAATTCTATGAATAGGAGTACAAGGAAGACAAGATAATAGAAGATAACAGAAGTGTTGTAGGGGAAGCATTTGCTAATTTCATGAAGTCTTTACATAAGGAAGTGAAGTTGAGGTTGCAACAAAGTAATTAGAAATATAAAGAGAATGTTGATAAGTCTAGAAGACATCATGATTTTGAAGTTGGTGATGAGGTGATGGTTTATTTGAAGAAAGGAAGATTCTCAGTTGGAACATACAATAAGCTAAAGATGAAGAAATTTGGACCTTGTAAGATTTTGAAGAAGTTTGATAGTGGTAATGCTTATGAAGTTGAGTTACCTAATGACATGGATATATCTCCTATATTCAATGTTCTTGATTTATACAAGTATCATGAGTCAAATGATGAATTTTTTGTACCTAATGATTACCCTAAGAAATAGATTGAAGAAGTTGAATGGATACTGAGTCAAAGAATTTGTAAGAGCACAAGAGGAAAATATTACTATGAGTATATGGTGAAGTGGAAGAATAGACTTATTGAGGATGCTACATGGATTTCTCAATCTAAGTTGGATTCAACTCAAGTTGTGACACTTGCATGATTTAGGAGAATCATTTCTTCCAACCCTAGTTGTCTGATGTAGGAGCATCCTAGGTTTCCTTGCAATCCAATACTTTTTCTCTTTCTGCTAGTGACTACCAAGTTCTTAGTTGCTGTCAAGTTCCTTTGGTTGTTGAGTGAACTCTTTGGATGTCGAGTCATGTTCTTAGTTTTTGTCGAGTTCCTTTGATTGTTGAGTGAATTCTTTGGATGCCAAGTGAATCCTTTGGTTGTCGAGTGTCTTTGGTTTCCAAGTGATTTCCTTTGGTTGTCGAGCATTGGAGGATGCCAAGTTCATAGTTGCTATCGAGTGATTCCTTTGGATGCCAAGCTTGTGTGGATGCTGAGTGCCAATTTTCATTTGCCAAGTTGTTTATGTCTAGTTCCAATTTGGGCTGACTCTACTTGCATTTAATTTCTGTTAGGTAGCTAATATTTGTAAAGAGTCGACTTGTGGCCTTTCCATGTTTTAGAATCTTCTGTAAGCCATTTTGGCAAGTATTTAAGCAAGTCTAAGGTTAGGTTTTAAGGGAGTGAGAGGGATAAGGAGATAGAAGCTAGAGGTTAGAGTGCAAAAAGAAGATAGGTACTTCAAGTGAGAATTTGAAGATTTAATTTGTATTGGTCGTAACCCAGAAGGCCTTATAGTTGGGCATGTATGATGTTTACTTGAAGAATCAATAAAGATATCATGTTCTCTCTCCTTGGTGTTGTATTTGTGTTGTGTTTTCTTCTGTGTTAACTCTCATATGGTGGATTTGGATAGTTGGGTGTGCCCTAGGCCCTTATCGTTCTTTCCTCCTTGCATCACATATGCTGCTCCATGCAATTTTTTGTGCCTACCCCTTTTACTAGACTTGCTTCTCTTGGATTTTTTTTTGGAAAAATTGATTTATAATTTTTGGAATAGAAACTCCTCCACTTAAATTCATAGCCTACACTTCTTTTTTGTGCAATCATAGTGGCATTGATGAATTAGAACCCCCTTTTGACTATGGGTATTACTTTTACATCTAATTTTCTTTGAAATGATATGTGCATATACCAAGTAATCATGATGACATAATACATTACAATATCCTCTTTGAAAACCTTCAATTTAGACAAACATTCATTAGTCTAATAGAACATTAAGTCGGGACCCAAAGTGAGTCTAGCTAAAAAAAATTCAAACTAAAACACCTGACATCTCCATCCAATATTCTTGAACTCATTTCAGTGATTGAAAACAAAACCAATCATTGATTGAACATTTTAAAACTCAATTCACCCTTTCCTTCCAACTGACAATTATGTGCCAAGAGGTTCTCTGATTGGCATTAAAAACTTACCAAAACACCTAACTGAGTCATGTAATCAGACATATTGATTCTTTATTCCACATTCTCTTACCTTGCTATATCTCATGCCATGATGACTTTGAGGTAAAAATATGTTGACCATCAAATTTTCCTTCTTAAAATTGCTTGCAAGAAAACATGTTATAAAACCATAAAATGCATTCAATTTTGCCTTTGAAACAAACTGACACATGGAGGCACAAAAACTGGGACATTGGTTCACTAGCATGAGGAGAGCATAAATCTATGATTTTGGCATGTGAAAAATAACTTGGTGAATTTAATGAGTTGTCAAAGTGGGCTACTCAAATTTGTAGAATTGGAAACAATGGCAGAAAAGTGATTCTTGCAAATGGAATGGACTTAGGAAAGTGTGCAAATGGATTTGTCAAGACTTACAAAATGGCACACTTAAAGAATTTTTAGATTATTGCACAATGGTACAATCTATTTTATTTAAAAAATCATGGATTCAAAGTTATTACATCCTGAATAGGGTTATTAATCAATCTACATTTTTTGACACCAATAAAACTTTAGAAATTGCATTCGAAATCAAGTTCGAAAATTGATCAAATGAATTTTTCATAAGCTCAAATCTGAAACGTAGCAATTATTTGACCTCTAGAATGAAATACAAAATGAATTTCCTCATTTCATTCAACTCGGTCAAAGTTACAACTAGTCAAACAAGGCTTCCCAAAATTCTGAACAATTAGCATCAACATGAAAATAGTAAACAATTGACTTTGAGGGATTCAAAACCTAATCAAATCATGTCAAAATGACTTGAAATATAGAACATAGGTTCTTTGATATACATACTAAACACTCCCAAAATACTGAGTCATGAAACATTACTACTGCAAGATATTCAAATGCAAACTAGGCTTCTTGTTATTGTTTGACACTTAGGCAAAAATGTAGAACTGAACATTACTCAATATGAAACTTCATTGAATGACTCAGAATGACAATTTATCAATACAAGATGCATGCATACACTGAATGCAAGGTGTTAGAAACATTAAACACCTCTTAGGCCTCAAAAGGATAGGTAGGTACACATGCATTAAATGTGCTTTAAGGGCTTTAAATGGTACTCAAAATCGGGAAGGTAATTTTGAGTCCAATCACCTTTCTTATCACAATCTCAATAGATATGTCTTCTCTAGCTCCTCTAATTTCATTTAGCACCTCTTTGATTTGGCCACGATACTATGCAACAAGTTCTCCTTCTTTAATTCTCATGTCCTCAAACTTTCATTTCAAACTTTTTTCTTTATCCCTCAACACATTCTTGTCTCCTTCATGAATTTGTGCTAGCTTATCCCACATTTTATTTGTAGTAGTGCAATCCTTTACATCATCAAAATCAACATAACTCATGGAATATGCTAGATCTATAATCATTTGATTATGCTCCTACTTCTCTTTGATTTACTCAATCATCATAGGTCTAGACAACTCAATGTATTCATTATCCAAGTAGTATAGTACAAAATATCCAACTCCAAATAAATGAAATCTCATGATTTGTTTCCATGTAGGGAAGTTTTCTTTGCTCAACTTAGGTACCTATCTTTTGTACATCTTGATTAAGACACAAGAATATCAAGCCCCCTCTTTTCCTTAAGGAAAAATCTACTTAGCCTCATTTTTCAAGGACACAAACAAGTTTCTTCTCATAAAATGAATCATCTTGTAGTGAGAAGCTAGGTTGATATGACGGAAAGCATCTTGCATCTAAACTCATATATTCTCTATTCTTTAAAGCATAAATCTTTCATCAATTATTATACCATGAGGTTTATTATCATCATCAAATGATCCAATTTGTGTACTGCAAAACTACAAAAGTATTTTCACCTTTAGATACAACTAAATATATATTTTTCTTTAACTTTTCATCAATGCACTACTACATTTGACCCTATTTTTCGACCAAAAACTTTGACCATCAATTAAAAAAGTTTAGGTTGGTTGGATTGTAGAAGGAAAGTTTTCTCTTTTTTAAAAATCTAACCCGTGTTGGTCAAAATTTCGACCAACATGAGCTTTAACTTTAAATCATTTCACCAAGTACGAGAAGGAGCTAGAGTTTAAGTTTTAATTTGAAAAATTTGTCATGAAATTGAGATTGAGATTGAAGAAGCTAGTTTGGTGAAGAGGCAAAAATGGTTGCACAATTTGATGTTTCTAATTTCTTATTGCTAATCTCCATTCTAGAGGCACAGGAGTCGAGTAGAGGAGGTAGATTAGGGTTTTTTGAAGCAAGAGATGACATTCAAAAGGAGGAATGGAGGGCGTAATAAGCACAGTTGTATTTCTAGGTTTTCCTGTTCTTTCTTATTTTCCTGTCCTTGTTTTTGTTCTTTCTCTTTTTTGATAACTAGCCTTGTATGCTTGTGCTTTGTTCCCACGTTTACTACAAATTTTCATTTATTCTACAAAATTTCTCCATCAACCAGATACATGCAACTTCTAAAACTTGCCCCTCAATTTATTCTTTGTAGCGTTTGTGAACTGTCCTCAACCAAATACATGCAACTTCTAAAAAATTACCACCCCCAATTTATTCTTTGTAGGGATTGTGAATTGTTATGTCTAATGTATTCAGATTATATTTCTACTCATGTTGAATATGGTGTACAATCTTTTTCATATTTTATGTTTATTATTTATAATTATATTTACAATGCTGTGAAATTTCCATAATGCTAAGGAATGGTTGCTTCTCTTAAGAATAGAATCATCTTAGGGAACAAAATGTGTTTATTAGTTTATGATTCTAGTGTAGGTTTTTCACCTATGTTATTATTAGAATTTACATTTGCTAGTAGATACAATATAAGGTATACTTCGGACACTATAGCATTAACCATGGAGTAAAAGTTAAAGCATGGATATAACCTCTTTTGACTCATTCACATTTTTGTTGTTGATATCTTTCTATTTTGCTTTGGTTTATATGAAGAGATACTTGGAACTCTAATAATTAAGCTACAATAGATGGTGAGCAATGAGAATCAGTGACAACATACATAAAATTATTTTTCTTGTTTGTATAGGCCTATTCTAGTGTTCCTGTTATAGAAAAAATATTGTTAGTTACAACAAGTAGGTATTAACTAACATATTCATCAAATACATATCTACATATAATTCATGGTTGATTACAAGTATCAATGACATTTCTTTATAGTTCCTCTGTTGTTCCATATTACTGTCACACCTTGCAAACCTTGTTCCATGAAGTCTGTGTGTAAAGCTCTTTTGTACTTAAAAGTGTAGATTATTAATTTGTGATCTTTTTTGGGAGTAACAATTATTCATATCAAGCCATGGTAAAAGCTTCTAGAGATGTAGATCTAACAAGAGTGATTGTTTTAACTTTCCAGATATTTGCACATACATAATAGTTAGCAGCCTACATAACCAATTGAGATTCCTTTGATTAATAAACAATTATGATGTTGATGGAGTTGCATATGGAATAGAAACTAAAAGGAATAAAAAACCTTGATATAAGACAGGATTGATAGTTTGAGAATAAGATCACTTACATAACAAATTGCTATAAATATGTAAACCTGTGAAAAGAAGCTATAGCCTTCAATTTAAATTAATTTGGAGATTGTATATAAGTTTTTTGTAACACGAGTTCTTGTTGTAGTGGGAAGCTAATCATATTTTACTTTTGTGGACTGTGTCTAATTTTTAAGTTGTTCTATATCCTTCATTTGTGCTTTAAAATTCATAATGTCCTAGTGGAAGGTTGTGAATTTCATTTCATTTTGAAGGTTGCTACAAAAGAAATTTCAAACATTATATAGGCCTCAGTCAAATATGTTTGCAAAGTGGGACATGTTCTGGATTTCAAGAGATTAGTCATAGGTAGTATTGAAATGTTTCTTCTACCTCTTGTAGTGCAGGCATCTTGTATTTGCTTTGTCAGGCTGGGAGAAAGATTTGTGTTAGGAGACTTTGTGAGAAACTTTTACATTTTCTTGTCTCTACATACTATTGATTCACTTATTAGACTGTGTAATATGTTTTTTCCACCTTTAATAAACCACTCACTGTAATGTCTCAGTCACAGACTCACAAGTGGAGAGAGTTTAATAGGCATAGTTTTTTATTGAAGTATGAGAGCCAATTGACTGAAACAATAGATCAGTGAAGGAGAAGGAAAGTAAAAAAGTAGTAATATTAAAGCTTTAATGATTTCATCTTGTGCACTCACTTCAAATACCCACACCGTACTGAAGAATTATGGAATATTTGCATCAAAACCAATTTATCATAAGCCTTAGTTCTATTAGTGACCTGCCTAATATGTATGATGATAACAAGTAGATTATAACAGTAGAATAGAGAAGGAAAACTTTAAACATGAACAAGATCATAAATCATATGATGATGACATATTGGAAATGATAAACTTATTCTTGAACAATGATAAAGTTTATTGTTAATCAATATTCTATCAAAGTTTCAAACTGATTAGGTATTGAATTAAGCTTGATAAACAATGAGCTGATACACAAACAAAAAATCAGAAAAAAAATTCAAAAATCTCAATCAAGGTCCTTAGCTATCATGCTCTCTACCGATTACCCGGTATTTGGGATATGTGTACCCGGTACTTGGGTATGTGGGTACGAGTTCCAGGGGTGTGGGTACAAGTACCCATGCAATGTTGATAGTTTATCAGAACACCAAAAAAAATTTCTTGAAAGTGAACTTTGGTGTACAAAAAGCAATCAAAATAATTCTAATAATCCTAAGGTACAACACCCTTTTATTTTTCTTGGTCTTTCTTATATGCAAGTTCCCTCATTAGAATCCATTATTGTTTGTCTTTAGAGAGAGAAAATATAAATTGGTAATGGCTGGAGTAGAATGTGGCCTTAATTTGGTCGAGGAAGATAGCCCTTAGGCATTTGGTAATAGAACATGGGCCTACTTGAGTGATAGGCCATGTAATTGTACAAGATTATAAATGATTGAATATCAACCTTCTACAGAAAAAAATGGTAAAATGCTACTTTAGTGAGCACTCCATCATGAGGTGGAGGCCTACCTCCAGTTTTTAAATGCCTATAAAATGAAAAAATACTTTCTTCCTTTTTACCATAGTCTTACAGTTTCTTTCTATATTTACAACTCTGGAAAGTGCCAGATAGTTCACTAGAGAAAAGGTCACAAGCAAGAATGTCAGCCACCAAATAGCAGCACTAAATCTGATTTTCCAATTCCATTCAAGATAGATGAAGTTAAATCTTTTGATGTGAATATACAAGAGGAAAGAAACTATAGTTCTGGATCTGAAATGTTGGGTTCTTCTATTAGTGTTGAAGTTTCTGAAACCTCTTCTTTAGGAGTGATTGATTTGCAGAAGACTAATTCTGAAGCAACAGAAGAATTCTCAGAGATTTTAGTTTCGAATGCAACTGAACCTAGAGAACCAGCTATTTTTGTTGTTGAACCTGAAGTAAACAACTTAGATATCCATCTATCAAGAAGCATCTCAACATATGTCTGTGCAAAGACTTCTCCCATGGATGGAAAGCATGGCTATCAATGTACACTCTAAAATTTTTGCATTACAGGTACGGAGGCTTTACAAGATTATGTCAACTCAGATACTAGTAGCTCTTGTGAAGGAATCAATCTTTCCTTTGAAAATAATGTGAATCAAGTCACCTTCTTGGTAGATGAAGCAAATCTTATCCCTTGTTTCAGTGAGAGAACAATCAAAATATGTGATGATCTAGTCTCTCCTAGTTTCATAAAAAATGTGATAGGGTTTCTAGTTTTTGAATAGAAAATTAATAGGTCTTTGAGCTGCACTTATGATCTTTTGAATTCTAGTGGGTTTATTACTGAAATAACTCCAGATAGTACACATGAAGGATCTAAAACAAAGAATAACATCTGTGACCATCCTCTTGATGACTCTTCAAGTACTGATCATCATATTGTTGATACTGTTATTTTTGAAAATCATATTTCAGATACTGCTAGTGAGTTATGTCATGTGGATGTTCCATTTTCTAGAAACTCTGATATTAGTATCTTTAGTTCTGCCATTTCGAGCATCAATGTCCCTTTTCTTCAGATTTCTACTAGCTTAGGTTCAAAAGGAGCTTTGCTAATCGGTTATCCTAGTTCTAGCTCATTATTGAATTCCATTAAGTTCCAAAGTCAGGAGCCAAATGAATCCAATACAAAAAATTTAGAAGATGAACTCCAAAGTTCAAGCACTTCTATATCTAATAGCACAAAAGAAATGTCTCCTCAAACTATTGTTTGTTCCTCTCAGAATAAGAAAAGGGCTTCAGGTTTCACCGTTTCTAATAAAGATGATTCCAACATTGATGATGACTCAATTATTATGCATATTCGGGATCCCACTACCAATGGTCTAAATATAACTGAAAAGAAATCTGCATGGAATTCTAGATCTCCAAAACCTGTGACAGAATATACTCCAAAAAGAACACATGATTTTTTAGTAGAACATGCCAAGGTAACTCAAATTCTACTTGAAGTGTTCACTATTATAATTTTTGAATAAGTATAGTTGGCAAATTACAAAAAGATCAAAGTAGAACCATTTTGTTCTCAAACAATGTCCTTCATTTTCATGGATTTTATCTTCGATTGTAATGTTTTTTCATTTTGTTTAAATCACCATTTTCTAAATTAGGAGTCAGATGAGTATAATGCTACAATTCCAGAAGATGAACTTCAGGGTCATAACACTTCCATGTCTAATGGTGCAATGGAAATGTCTCCTCAAACTACGATTAGTTCTTCTCAAAATAAGGAAAGGGCTTCACATTGCACCGTTTCTAACAAGGATGATTCTGACATTAATGATGACTCAATTTCCATGCATAAATTAGATCCCACTACCAATTTTTTGAATAGAACTGAAGAGAAATCTTCATGGCACTCTAGATCTCCAAAACCTGTGACAGCAAACACTACAAAAAGAACACATGAATTTCTACTAGAACCTCACAAGGTAATCCAGACTCTGCTTGGAGTTTTCACTTTTAAAAGTTGTGAATAAATATACTCGACAAATTAAGAAAAGATCAAAGTAGACCCAATTTGTGTTTTCAAACAAAGTCCTCCATTATCATGAATTTTATCTACAATCATAATGTTTTTATTTTATTTTAATCACTACTTCTCTAAATAAGTTTATCATTTTATCAGTTACTCTTCCCATATCAATATTTTACCAAGCTTTTCAACTGGAACAATCTGGAACTTGCACCTCGTGGATTGATAAATTGTGGAAACAGGTAATCTTAGCATACGTGAGGTTTTTATTCAGGGGGAATGAGAAAATATTTGCTTCATTTCTAGTATCCTTAGGTTATCTATAAAATATTGATTTAATTGCCTGTTGTCGTTGCACTCGGGCACATTTTCACATTGTATCACATGATATTAAACAGTAAAGTATATGTTTAGAGATAATATAATTTGATCTTTTTTAGTCATTTTATGTAGATCTGTACTTACTGCACACTGTTCTTATCACTTAAAAAGTCTATTAAAAAGTAGTTCTTTATTGAGGTCATCTACCTGTATCTTACTTAAAGAGTCACTTCAGGAATTAGTTTGCCCGAATTGCATATTTTTGGAGTTCGTGTAATACTAACATTTAAGAATAGAAACATAGCAGTTAAAACATGTAAAATTAAGACATAGTTTTAGAAAGTTGTGACACATATAAAAATGTCAAAAATAACTTGGAATACGGACACATTTTATATTAGGGTTCAGCTTGTTGTTGGCCATGAAAGGTGGGTCACATTTTTAAGTTTAACCAATGCATGCATAATACATCTTCTCTTTTCAATCTCATAAATTTTTTATATTTTTTAACTGCAATCAATGTTTTACTTCCCCATAAAATGATCTTGGTAATTATTTGGCTTAGCAATTCAATGATGCTAAATCTCTGTTGATTATAGCCTTGGTATCTATAATTTTAAGACAGTTGCCTGTAAGATTTTATATATATACTTATTAGATGTTAACAAATTTGCAATGATTTCCAGGCTACATTTTTTTAGTTTAACATGAGTATGAGTCAACGATTCCAAGAAAATATTTGAAATCTTCATCTATAGACCAGGGATACGTTTTTTTCAGAAAATAACTTTCAAGATGTGAAGATGTGAAAGCAAAAGATTCCATATTCAGGATTCACATGCTGATCAAAATAGATTACTAGTAAAGTCTTCCTTGGTTTTGGATGTTGGTAGTTCAATAATCTCTTTATTATTATGCTCTAGGATTTGATACCTTCACCTTTATGGATGGAATGTTGTCATTTTTTGAGTAGCATAGTTTATCTTTGGAAGGATTGAAGTCCATTCCCCATTCAGACCTGGCATCGTGGTGCTAACTTCCAAACCTTTTTTTGTCTTAAAATTGATGTTGGCCTTGAAGATAGGCGATGACTAGAAAGGCTTGTTAGATCTAGTTTTGGGAGGCATATAATCAATTTACAATGTTCTTTTTCTGGTTTATTTCAACTGTATTTTTGCTGAGCATTCCAATTGAGTGGTTGAACTTCTTTCTTATAGGTATTTCAACATGTAAACCTTAAATTGGCCCAGGTTAAAAACATCTAGGTTATTTGGATCAATCTAACATGATATCCATGTGGCCTTGTGTTCTTGCTGCCTGACATTAGAAGTCTTTCAATGAATAATATATTTTAATAATTAAATTTTTTTTTTCAAAGATAATGTTTAGTGCCATGCTAATTAACATAATCAATTCACAGTGTTCTTTTTCTATTTTATTTCAACTATATTTTTGCTGAGTATTTCAGCTAAGTGGTTGAACTTCTTTCTTGTAGGTATTTCAATTTTCATCAATGTAAACTTTGAATTGGCTGAGGTTAAAGACCTCTAGGTTATTTGGATCAATTTGACATGATATCCATGTGACCTTGTGTTCCTCCTGCCTAACATTAAAAGTCTTCCAATAAAAAATATTTTAAATTAATTGACATTTTTTTACAAAGATAATGTTTAGTGCCATGCTTGTTAATGCTGCTGCTCAGGAAATAGATTTTATGTTTATTGACGATGGATTCCTCAATGTGTAGTTGTACAACATAGCTTTTCCTCCAAAATAATGATCAAATTGGTGTGAACTGTGTAGCCTTCAATGGATGTAAATAAAATAGAAAGCATCTCTTTGAGCTAGTTATGTGCATCCATTTAATGAATTTTATATCATATTAATGAATGTTATGTGATTGTATTGATTGAATGTTATAGTTCATAAATGGATGAATGAATGAATAAAGTATGTAATTAGATGATAATGGGTACTTTAGATTGATGTTAGGGGGAGGGGGGTGAGGCCAGATGAGCTTCCACCTTCACGTGGTTGGCCTTGTTAAGTACAGAATATTATAGTATTCTTGAAACCAAGTGAAGATCAAACTAACATAAAATGGACACTTTGCATGTCGTAGGTCTAACATACAACTAATTTACTAAGTTTCATGTTAAGACTGAATTCCTTATAGTTGTTATGCTACTCAAAGTCTCTACTTCAATCCTAAGCATATTTTGCCAGCTGTGTGGTATTTTTCTTCAGGGCTGCTTTTGTAGATTCTTTCCATTTAATATATGTTGCAACATTTGGGAGCATATTTTACTTTTTGTACTTTATAATATGAGGGTAGATTTTTGGATTAAATATCAACATAACAATTTTCAAGGACATATTAGATTTGTAATTGGAATAGCTACAATATGCAAGGTTTGAAGCAGGAAGTGATTATAGATCTTGTTGGACAATATCATACTTATAAGTAGCGCGTGATGCATCTTGTCAATACAACTTTGTTCTAAGACACCTTAAAGGGCAAATACCACAAATATGGAATAGACCTTCAACTATCTCTTTGAACCCTACAAAGTGTTTAACCTGACTCAATATGACATGTATAAATAGGTTTTACAATCCTAAAACCAAGTTCATGCACAAACCCAAGTTACCCCTCTTCACTAGGCTACTCTCTTCTTTGGATCAGCAGACCCTATTTTCTTGACTTTTCTCCCAAACTTTACAAAACACCAAGAAAAAAAATATGATTTTTAGATACCCTTTTCATATTTTTATAACATATTAAAAAATCAAATATCATTCTTTTGGAAAGATTGTATGGAATAGGGCACTTTTGTCTCAAAATTAGGCCTTTTAAGCCACTTTTACAAAGCAAGTACCCTTTAAACTTATCCCCCGTCTCTCAAACTTTCTACAGTATGGTATTTTGATGCCAAACTAAGGATTCCTCAGTCTTTTTTCCAAGTTGACCTTTCTAAGCATGCTTTCCAACAAACCCTCTCAATAAATGGCATAAACAAGGGTTTTACGGTTCTCCCACTTCCAATCACTTCTAGAATCTGTTCAAAGATGGAACACCATATTTGGGACATTCCCTAACTCCTGAAAACATAAAAACATACCCTTATTAAGGTAGATTCTCTACTGCTATACCTATGGCAACCCTTCAATGCACTTTTCAGCCAACTCCCACAATGTACACCTGCAATTTCACTTCATTCTTGTCATGAAAAGGTTAGTGGCCTATAATACATGTTAAGAGGCATCCATCCTATGAGAATCAGACTAGAACATTCATAGGATGGACCCAAACATCCTTGAAAAGTCACAAAATAGATAGAAAATGTTGTATGTCTGTGACAGCCAATGCAAACCAGAAAGTATTATCCTTTTTAGAACCTCAAAGTGTATTGATCATGCAAAAAAAAATTTCAAAGAAACCTTCAAAACATCTTCTTATCAATCCTTAAATCAGTTTAATGCCAAAGAAATTCAGAAAACAACAAGTTTTGACAAAAAATGAAAAGATTTTATTGCTTTCCTATAACAGTTCGTACATCTTCCGATATAGGTTGTACCAGCACATGTTAATATATTCAAGAGTTAGTTTTCAACCTCCTAAACTGACTTCAATTCGTTTTACTACCTATCCCTTTATAAAATTCAAATTAGAAGGTTTCCCTCCAAAATACCAAGTTTAAAATTCAAATTGCAAACTATGGTTTCTATGCATTTTCTAACCTTCTAACTTATGCTACTAACTTGGAATCATTCCTATGACCTTATTAAATGCCTTAAATCAAGAAACTATTCCCAACTATCCCTTATGGCTCATTTGGCCATTTTTACATTATGTTGCCCATAGGGCTTTATCAGGACCTTTTACAACATTATAACTTTTTAAGCTTCCATGAGCCATGATTGGTGCAAGGATTGCCCAATTGACCCTACAAGATGTTCCAAGACCTCTATATGTCCTTGAATCTCTAATGTTCCCTTGATGAGCATGGGATGCTCCTACATCACAAAGAACTTACGACCTCTTCAATCTTGAAAGGTTTCTTTTCAAGATGAAATTTTCCATCTTCAGTTTTACCCATGTCAAGCACATCATTCAATATCTAAATCATGCAAGATGATGAAGCATCCATCATCTAGAGAATCTCCTTATGTTTGTTAGAAAGGTTACTTGCAAACATATGGCCAATACCCAGCACTCTTATTAAAAGGTACTCTTATTTCATGAAAACTAAAATTTAAAAATTGCTTAACGCAATCTATCTTTTGTGGGTGTTTGGCCTTGTTTTGTTGAAAAGTTTGAATTGCTACACTCTCTTTCAATTTGCATTTTGAAAGAGACTCTTCCTGATGCAGAGATACTTCAAACAACCTCCAAAAAACTATTTCCATGATGAGGAGCAACTTATAACTTAAGTGAATCTACAAATTGGAGACTTCCCACATGCTAGCTTCTATGCACAGTTCTGAAAACTCAAGCCTATTAATGACCAAACACATTCCAAATTTTCCTTGTATTATCATTAGATGGGTTTATCATAACCACAATCCTATCTTTACCCTACTGTCAAATTTGGACAGCGACTCTATGCATAAATCTTTGTTGCAGAACTTTACTTTGCACATTCTGATATATTAAAATTCAATAGCAACTTTATAAACTTACCTTGGAGATTCCTATACTTCTTCAATTTCATTCCCTATTCATTCTTGGAGGACCTTCACAACAACTTCTATATTGAGGAGAAACTCAACACGTAGAAAATTTAAGGCAATTAAAAATAACTCATTCCTCTTGTACTTTGGCAAATAGTTTGTCACCGAGCTCCTGCATCCCATTCAAAGATACATCAATCTGCATGCTCAAAAACAAATTTTTTTAATCAAACCCTCAAACAATGTCTTTTAGTTCCATGTAGAAAAATCTAACCATTATCCATTTGGTCACTCTGCACAAACTTGACACTAATGATATCTAGCCCCGAAACTTGGATTATCTTTTCCAATATGGAAATCTAAGGCAATTAGTTATCTCGACCCTTGATTGAACTTTGGATTACAATCTCCTTCAACATGCATTTTTGTTTTTAATGACACCATGATTCGACTGCATTTAACTATGTATTTTTTGATCTTGAAATGAGATGAACATGATTGTGTAGATGACTTGATTATTTATAAATTTGCTAGATTTGATACACACTCTTTGTTGGATTGCAAGAGGCAAAATGGTTTCAAGCAATCTGAGATTGGTCCAAAGGAAAGTTAATTGAAGGAAGAAAAATAAACTGGAATTCCTTGTGTCGTGGTGGGATCTACAGCTCAGACTCTCAGTTAATCAATTTTTATTGATTTTCCTATCAAAAAATTCAGATTTCAAGTAGTGTTGTGCCTTATCTTCTTCTCTGTCTTTGTCAATAGTTGACTTTGATTGCTATTGATTTATTTTCTTTTAATTTTGTCATGATTTCTCCTCTTGTCTAAACATATCTTGGAATCTATGACCTTTTTCTGTACTTCTTCCTTGTGTAAATATTCAACAGTTAAAGTCAAATGGCCAATTGTTCAAATACACAGATCTAATGAATAAAAGGGGACCAAGGTCTAATCTCATATCCTTTCCAAAATGAGATTGAGAAGCTTTATATCTAGTCAATATGGAATGATGAGTCATGTTTCGCATTGATAAGTAGGAGATATTTTCCACAGCAAGTCAAATTGTAATATTGCTATCATGATTTAACTCATGAAGCACAGGTCAATGAGTTTGACTAAAAAAAATTACACAGTTAAATTCTGATCATGATATCACAATGTCCCATATTACTAATATCATGGCTACTTAGATTCTTAACAAATATTTCCTAAGGGTAATCATATTAACTCATACTATTTGGTTATTGAGAGTGTCAATTTCTCGGTGTGCATTTGTAGTGGTAATCTTACTAGTTAGCAATTTGTATGATGCTTGTTGGTGGAATTATCATGTGGTAATGATTATTCAAAGGGATGTCTGTTATATTATTAATTATGTGTCTCACTAGGAAATTTATAAGGAGATGTCCAATGTAGATGACTGTTTCAACATTGGTATATTGCATCCAGCTAGAAGCCACGTCAGAAATACAATGCTGATATTAAGCTAGAAGCCACGTCAAAAATACAAGATATTAAGCATTTTATGTGTGGTGGAAAGAAAACATCTCAATTTATAGATTCAATAAGGGCTAGAAAGCTTGATGATGAATCCAGAAGCTCTACAGATCATGCAGAGGACTGTACATAGTCATCTAGAAGGATAGCTTTGCATATCAATGAGGAAGTGAAGAAGCCACATGTATTAAGTGGCCATTTAGAAGAGAGTGAGCATCCACTTGACTATATTGACCATCCAAGTCCTAAAAAATATGGTGCAAGTGATAGTGAACAAGTAGGCTGCATGTAAATTTACATGATGGAAGAGAGCTTCTTGAGTTTTAATAGCCATTGCAAGCATCCCAGGTCACTTCATGAAAATGTTAGAAATAGATCATTACATGTACCAATTCCTCAGCCCCTTTTGTCATTATTGGACCTTGCAAATATCACCAAGCAACCTAAAATCTGAAACTCTCAAAGTTAATCAGATGAAAAGAAATCACTATGGCTTCTCATTCAAACTCCTTTCCTATTCATTTGCTAGATAAAAATTGGAGTCTAGATTAAGATAGTAGCATTTCATTCTATTATTCATTATTATAATGATTTTTTAAATTACCTCATTCTATGTACTATGATAATTATATTTTCTTATCAAGAATGTATTCGTGACACTCAATTGCTTCAGTTCAGTGGGGCTGGCTATATACTAGTTGAAACATTATGTGACACATAGCTGCAGCAAGAAGTCTATTGTTGCCATCTAGACACAACTATTGTTGTAATTGTCAATGACCACAGCTGCAAAGGATCAGTTACGTATTTATGTTTGGTCTCCTTTTGTGTTCTCTAAAATGTTGTTTGTTATGAGCAAAGTAATTCTCTTGGATGCTTTCTAAATACTTAGATGTTTTTTGGCATGGAAATAAGAAGCTTACTTTGTTTGGCTGAAAAAATTCCTTATCAATCACCTTTATGATGGCAAAACTTTATAAAAGTTGAAGTACTGAAGCAAAAGAGGAGCCATTTGAAGTTAGGCTTCTTAATTCATGTTGCTTTTGTAGTGCACAATTCATATCATCTGTGCTTTATGCATTTGATTATTTAACAACAACTGATCCTAATCATGTGCCATGCACATCATTACTTAAAAGGAACCAATCTGAATACTTGTAATTGACAACTTCCCCAATTAAATGCATTTTAACACAACTGCAATGCAATAATTTGAGGACAGATTGTGTCTGAATTCTAGCTAATTGGAAATGCATAGATTGCTAATGATTTGTATGACACTTTGTCTAATACAAGTTGGTTGATGTTCAATCCTGTACATTCTTATGTTTTTTGATTTCCCAAAATAAAGCATGTTCCCCATCTTAATAAGGACCATTGAAATGGTTAGTCCTGCTACACAATTGAGGTCAAAACTTCAAATATTTATACAAGTATTCTTGAAATTGAATTTGACATTACTAGATCCGAAGTAACTTTTGTTCCATGAGCAAAGTTTTACTTCCCTCATCTTTATGATCTAAAATTTGAATATTCTCATTCAAATGATGAATTGGCAATACAATCTGGGGTGATACTTCATCATGTATATTCTCATTAATCATGTATCATTATATTCTATCTGTTTATTTTTAGCTTCAATTTAATACCTTTTTTCTCTCTCTGAAGCTCTTTTTTTCTTGCCTGTAAAAAGACGGTCTTGTAATTTTTAAACGTAAAGAATTAGTTTCTAGCTAGATTGTTATTCATTATCTTTTCCTTTCCACTAGTCTATTGGCAGTTGCTTTGCTAACGTGCTGCTTCAGTGCCTGATATACACAAAACCTCTTGCAGCCTATCTACTCCATGGATCGCATTCTCAAAAATGTATGTTATCATTTCTCAGTAGATTTATCCTTAGACACAGGCATTGCAATATTAGTTGTGGCTTGTAAAAACAATAACCTATACTATTTGTTGGGTTTGCTCAGGTAGAAGAAATACTGGTGCTTCATGTGTGAGCTTGAGTTTCTTGTCTCGAGGGTGAGAAGAGGAGATGGTGCCTTATCACCAATTAGAATACTTTCTAGAATTAAAAACATTGGCAATCACCTTGGATATGGAAAACAAGAAGATGCTCATGAGTTTTTGAGGTAACATGAATTGCAAAGTGCTTAGAGTCTTTCAATTTTTAAATCATACTGACATATATCAAGATAGAAATGCTCATAGAAAGGAGTATTTAAGGATATGCTACAAATTATGTGCACACAAAAATTAATCTCCATTGATGTGCTTAAACATACTTACATGGCACACGCATGCATGCTCACGTGTGGGCGTGCACACACATAGATTGATATCTTATTTTTGTTTTCCCTTTTAGATTTGTAGTTGATACTATGCAGTTGATATACCTTGGTGAGCTGATTGAAAGAGTCAACTCATTGAGGTGACTGGGTGGGAGTGACTTGGCGAGTTGACTTGGAGAGTTGACCTAGGGGATGGGCTTGGTGAGAAAACTTAAAGAGTCAACTTGGTGAGAGCACTTGAATTGTCAGCTTGGTGAGCAGACTTGGGGACTTGGTGGGACATGTGGGCAAGCCAACTTGGTGGGTTGGCTTGGTGAGCCAACCGTAAATAGTCAACTTTGTGAGTGTACTCAAACAATCAACTTGGTGAGATGACTTGGTGGGCTTGGCGAGCCGACCTGGCATGCGTACTTGAATAGTAGACTTGGTGAATCGACTTAAAGAGTCAACTCGTTGAGGTGACTCAGTGGGGGTGACTTGGTGGGCTGACCTGGAGAGTTGACCTAGGGGGCGAACTTGGTGAGCAAACTTAAAGAGTTGACTTGGTGAGCATACTTGAATTATCAGCTTGGCAAGCTGACTATGAGAGTCAGCCTGGCAAGCTAATATGGCAAGTCAACTTAAAGTGGTGACTTGGTGGTGAAGTTGGTGAGCTAACTTATCGAGGCCACTTGGTGAGGCGACTTAGCGAAGCGACTTGGTGAGCCGACCTACTAAGTGTACTTAAAGACTGACCTTGATGAGGCACTTTGGTTGGGTGACTTCATGAGAAAACTTAAAGTATCAACTTGGCATGCCGACCAAGTGAGTTTACATGGTGAGCAAGCTTAGAGAAGCAACTCTATGCGGCAAGGTGGTAAAACCACTGGGTGAGTCGACTTTGTGAGCTGACTTAATGAGTCACCTCGTTGAGCTGACTGGGTGGGGGTCACTTGGTGAGCTGACCTGGAGAGTTGGCCTAGGGGGAAAACTTGGTGAGTGAACTTAGAGAGTCAACTTGGTGAGCATACTTCAATTGTCAGCTTGGCGAGCTGACTTGGGATGTCGGCCTGGTGATCTAACATGGTGAGTGGGCTTAAAGTGGCAACTTGGTGGGGCAAGTTGGCGAGCCGACTTAGCGAGGCCACTTAGAGACGTGACATGGTGAGTTGACTTGGTGAGCAAGCTCGATGAGTGGACCTAAAGATTGACCTTGATGAGGCACTTTGGTGGGGTGACTTGATGACCGAACTCAAAGAGTCAACTTGGTGAGCATACTTGCACTAGTGCATTTGGGTTCATTTTTTGACCTTCATTGATCAAATTTTTGACCAAACTTGACCAACCCATTGGTCAAAATTTTTTTGGTCAAAATTTTGACCAACTCACTGGTACATGATTTTTCTTAATCATATAACTAATTATATATTTTTCATATTAGTTACTATCAGTGTTTTTCAGGCATTTTATAAAATGGTTCACATGCCTTGCGTATGATATGACATTTTGCATGCATCCTGCACTCTGTCTCATCTGGCTAATGATGGATTACGTAGAGTGATCTGAAATCATGATGCTAAAAAACACACAATCAAATCCAAAATGAACTTGCACTACAAATGGATTGTGGAAATCTGATATTGGTAAAATTGCATGCATGTCTACCAGGACAATCACAACTTAAACATATATTTTTCCTGGTAGACATGCATGCAAAATTAACAATATCAGATTTCCACAATCCATTTGTAATGCAAGTTCATTTTGGATTTGATTGTGTGTGTTTTTTAGCATCATGGTTTCAGATCACTCTCTGTAATCCATCATCAACCGGATGAGTGAGTGCAGGATGCATGCAAAATGTCATATCATACGCAAGGCATGTGACTATTTTATAGAATGCCTGAAAAAAAAATTACACCTACCTGTTGGTAGAAATTTCTACCTTCATTGGTCAAAATTTTTGACCTTCATTGGTCAAAATTTCTACCTTCATTGGTCGAAATTTCTACCTTTATTGGTTGAAATTTTTGACCTTTATTGGTCAAAAGTTTTGACCTTCATTGGTCGAAATTTCTACCTTTATTGGTCAAAAAAAAATTCATCATTGGTTGAAATTTCTACCTTTATTGGTCAAAATTTTCTACCTTCATTGGTCAAAATTTTGACCAATTCCTAGCAGAACTTGCACCATGGCTATGGAGGTTTTTCGACCAATGTATTGGTCAAAATTTTGACCAACCTGAAGGTTGGTCAAAATTTTGACCGAAAAAATTATGACCAATGGGTTGATCAAATTTGGTCGAAGTTTGGTCAAAAATTGGGTCAAAATTTCGACCAATAATGGTCAAAAAATGGTCTCAAATGTACTAGTGATGAGATCTTTCACCTACTAAATGAAATTTATCTACACATATATCCATTTTTCTAACAGTAACAATATTTTAATTATTTTCTAGTTGAAATGTTATATTTTTATGAGAAACCAAAGTAGATTCTTCAATAATTTCATTACCCTTGTTATCTCTACTTCCTTCATCTAGTAAAGAAGAAATTTAATCTTCTAAACTAGGATTCATTTTGTTCAATGTCAAAATAATATGATAAAGGTTTGATGACATACTTATAAGTAAGATTTCCTTGGCATTATCATCATCAAATTTATAGTTCACACATACAATTTGATTAAGAAGAGAACCAAAAGTTCTTATATGTTTTACAAAAATATCTCTTTCATTCATATTGAAACCAAAGAATTATTGCTTGAAGGATACTCTGGCATTGCAAGGTTGTGAACCAAACAAAATTTTATGCTCATGTCATACTTATGTAGACTTATTTGATAGATCAATATGATACAATTTTTTCATCTAATAAACCAAAACTAATTAATGTGGTGGACCTATGATCTTTACCTATCTACTTTGTTTTTGATAAGGTAAACAGGTTTTAAGGGGTCCTGAAACCCATAAGTTTAACAACAAGAAAGGCTGAAAATAAGCGAAAAAATGCCCAGCCAAAACATAAGCCTTACGGCTAAAAATAAGCCCAAAGGCCCAGCCCGAAACAACTGCCCACTAAAAAGGCCAGAGAACCAACCAGAAAAACAGAGACCAGACAAAAAGCCAAAACCAGGAGAAACAAAAACCAAAGGACAGAGACCCAACCTAGCAAACTACTTCTCCATCTCGAGCATGGTCTGGGCAGCTTCGGCGCACTCTTGTTGCTCTTCTGCCTTATGATCCTGGGCGTTCATCAAATCCTGCTCCATAGTGCTATCTGTTCTGTTTAAAATCTTCCTCCATCTGGTTCCTGTCTTTGAGATTTTCCAAGAGAGAGAGGATGTTGTTGTTGATCGAAGCGAGGAGGGAGATCATTTGACTTGCTAGGTTGTGATTGTAGTTCTCAATATTTTTTACTCTCCTCTCCATCAGAGTCTCCCAGCTATTCCGGTCGCCTTGGCTTTCAGCACCTGTCTTGCTCTTGATTTTTTCCATTTGGAAAACCCTATCTCTGACATCCTCAAGCTCATGGAAAAGCCATTTAATTGATCTGAAGTTGTCGATCATGCTATTGCGGGCATTGTTCAACAGATTCATGCCCGTTTCTCTTGCATTATCAAAAATAGCCACCATAGCCGGGTTAATTAGCTCATTGAGTCTAAGCTTCTCGAGGTCATCCACCAGGAGTTGGGGGTTCATCGCCTCTCTGTAGATTCCCATAGTGGTCGTTCTCACATTGAAGTTCTTCCAAGCCTTCCTTCTGTTATTAACTTGCACTTCCCCCTCAATCTGTCCAGAGTTGTCATTTTCCTCCAAAGGAGGCTGAGGATGTATAGGGGAGAGAGGAATGGGCAGAGAATCCTTTCCCTGACTACTGGAGCGCTCCATGCTCTCTCCCTCCCTCTTCTGTCTTTTTCTTAGTTTCTCCTCATCCAGCACCTCCTTCGAAACCTTGTCAGAATCATCAGTATCCATTTCCTCCTCCACCTCAGCAAAGCCAATTTTAGCTGGGGTATGACCTCTAGGGCTCTTTCTGCTGGGTAATTTGATAGAGGGGTAATCCTTCTTATGGATTTTAGTCTTCTTTCCTGAATGCTCAAAAACCTCATCAAAGTTGATGCTCTCGACATCGTCGGAATCTGAGGAAAAACTGGAGCTGCTCTTGTCAACATCCGCCCCCTGGATAGGGTTTTTGCTAATGGTTTGAGCGTGGAAATGCTCATGAATCAGAAGCAGAAGACCCTTATGCAAGGCCGGGTTGACGGTAGCTTTCTTTTTAAAACTAGAAATGGCCTTGTTCATCGAGTTAAAAAGATAATACAAGAAGGAGATCTTACTACCATGGCGAAAATGATTCAGAATCACAAAATGGTGAGTCCTAACCCTATCAAACCTGGGGTCTAGGGTTATATATTCAATGACAGTGTAGAGAACATACCTCCAGAGCTTCTTTATAGTATCTGTTACAAAAAAGTCTCTTTCTTGCCCAGCTTGTTCAGTTTTTCAGTGTTTTTCACAAAATCCTTGATTGCATTAGAAGACATCTTCTTGTCTCTGAAGAATTTATGCCCCTCCATCGGAATCCTCGTGACTTCAGCAACCACGTCCTCAGTAATTTGAAAGTAGACCCCATTCACCTTAACCTTACCATTATTCCATGAATTCACCATGCTGTTAGTGATCTCAGGATCCGAGCCATGAAGTTTCTCGAAGAAATTAGTAACCCCACCCTTTTCTAGCTCTCTCCAAACTTTGGCCTTGTTCTTCCACTTCTGAACTTCCCCCACCGACTCCTTTTTGCTCCTCTCACCCGTCATGTTTACCTGATCAACTTCCACAATTCTCATGAACTCTGAACTGTGCAAGTTATTTGCATTCGAAAAAATGGTGATGTTTCTTTTATGATACCCGTGAATATACCCCTTTTCTGAAAATAATGGTATCATCCTTTTGAACGTGTCAAAATGTCAGAGGAAACCCCTTTTGCTGGTGAAAATCACGATGCCAATAATGGCACTTACCATTTATTAAGCAATCTTTATTATCCATAATTGCATTGGATTTGAGCCGTCCTTCCCAAGATTTTATCTTGGTCGATAAGCAACTTTGCCTCTGCCAGAAAATCTTTTTCGGCATGCCAGGTCAGATTATTGGTGGCGTTAACCCCTTTATTAGCAAACCAATCAGCGACTGGGTTTGCCTCTTTGTAAACATGAGTGACGTGGACCTTATCGAACTTTGTGAGAGTGGCGCAAGTCCCAGCAATTATGTTCGCAATCATCCACGAGGGAGGGGAAATACCATTAATGGTATTAATAATGTTTTTGGAGTCCCCCTCAAGCCAGAGTTTAGTAATCCTGGCTTCAAAAGCCAACTTGACCACCTTACTCGCAGCTCTTGCTTCAGCCAGATGAATAGTCTGGATTCCCAGTGGGGATGCAAAGGCAGCTATTCCCTCCCCATAGCTATTTCTTATGATTCCACCGCAACCTGAAGGGCCTGGGTTACCCTTAGAAGCCCCATCAAAGTTGGCTTTTGACCAACCATCTAGGGGGAGAAGCCAGCTAGCATCCTGCCTTTTGAGGTTCCTGTCTTTTTCTTTAGCTATCTTTCTGTCCCCTTCTTCTTCTTCTTCCTCCTTCAGCACTTGGATATTTTCCTTTATATTCTTGGAGACCTTCCTGCCAAGGATTATAGCCGGCTCCTCTCTGTCTCTAAATATTCTATTATTCCTTTCCTTCCAAATTCCCCAGCAAAAATGGGGTAAAATCCAGTCCGAGTGATCCTACCGACCAGCAATCTTACAAAGACCTTTCCACTGATGGAAAAAATCCATGAGATTATTCGGTTTGCACCAGAGGGTTTCATTATCATGTGTGATGACATTCCACACCTCCCTGGCATAGTCACATAAGATGAAAATGTGATTTCCAGTCTCAGCCTGATTCTTACACAAGGGACATCTATTGGGCATAACATGTCCTCGCTTCATGAGATTGTCATGAGTAAGGATTTTGTTCTGAAGAGCCAGCCAGTAAAAAATGTTGATCTTTGGAGTGAAACCTGGAATCCAAGCCTCCGCCCAAGGGGCCTTCTCTTTTAAGCTCCAAAGGGAATTATAGCCTGAGGCAACAGAGTATCTTCCATTGGGATTATCCCTCCAGACCAGCTCATCCCCCAAATTGATAGGAATCATGGAATTGAGCATAAGCATTATAGGAGTCAAGTCCTCAGAGATGAGGGATAGGTCACTCCATTCCTGGCCATTCCAATAATCACAAACTTTGGACCCAATTTGATCAGTACAAGCTTGCATCCATCTCTCAAAAATAGGGTTATTGATAAGTGGATCTTGGGAAAGCCATCTATCCGACCAGAATTGGATGTCCTTCCCATTTCCCAATTTCCATGATATCCTGGCCTTAGCCAGGTCCCTGGCTTTCATGATCCCATTCTAAATGTTCGATCCTTTTGGGATATCTTCATTAAAAAGGGTGAAAAGAAGAGTGGGTCTTCTAAGGTACTTGTTTACCAGGGTGTCCCTCCATTCACCGGTGCTACTGAAGATCTGCCATATTTGTTTAGCTAGGAGAGCCTTATTGAGGTGGGTGATCTTTCTAATGCCCAGACCTCCGTACCTCTTAGGGAGGCAAACCTTCTCCCAAGCAACAAGAGGGTATCTTTTCTTCCCTTCATTACCATTCCAAAGGAAGTCTCTCTGGATTTTCTCCATTCTTTCAGCTATTTTCCCCGAAATTCCAAAGAGGCTCAGGGCGTAGATTGGCAGATTTTGAAGAGAAGATTTGACTAAGAGGCATTTCCCCGCTTGACTAAGAGAGACCCCTTTCCAACCAGCCATCTTCCTGTTGAATCTGTCCAAAATACCATTCCAAAAAGACTCCGAGGGTGAGGATCCCAAAGGGAGACCAAGATAGGTAGAGGGGAAAGAGCCTACCCCACAACCCAGAATCCTGGCAATTTTTCTTTGTCTAAACTCAGAGGTGTTGATGAAAAAGAGTGAGCTTTTGTTCCAATTAATCAGCTGACCCATCCCACTGGAGTAAGTATCAAGAATCTTCTTCAGGGCTCTGGCCTCTTTGACAGAAGCTTCCCCCCCCAAGATAGTATCGTCAACAAATTGCTGATGAGTGAAGGGAACGCAATTAGAGGAGGGAAGGATCCCTTTGATACAAGCCTCACACTTTCTACAGTCTATAATCCGTCCTAAGCATTCAGCTAAAATGATGAACAAAATGGGCGAAAGGGGGTCTCCTTGTCTGAGGCCTCTGGAAGGTTTGAAAAAATTAGAAGGGACTCCATTAACCAGAACAGCCAAGGAGGAGGTGGACACCAATTGAGAGATAATTTTGCAAACTTTACTGTCAAAGCCAAAAGTCGAGAGGACCTTCCCAAGGAGAGACCAGTCCACCCTGTCATAAGCTTTAGAAAGATCCAGTTTGAGAAACATACCTTCCCGTTTGGATGCCTCAAGAGAGTGGATGACTTCGTGCACCATCTGGACAGAATCCAAAATTTGTCTCCCTGGAACAAAACCCGATTGATGCTGCGAAATTATCATGGGCAAGATCTTGAGCATTCTTAAAGTGAGAACTTTAGAGATGATCTTGTAGAGTGAGTTGCATAGACTAATAGGTCTAAAGTTGTCCAACGAGTCCGCCCTAGGGGATTTAGGAATGAGAACCACAAAAGTCAAGTTTAGCTCCTTGAGAATAGATTTGGCTCCAAAGAATTCCTGGACAGCCTGAACAACCTCTCCCATGATCACCAGCCAGAACCTTTGGAAGAAAAAAGTGGGAAAACCATCCGGGCCTGGAGCCTTGTCAGCAGGCAGAGAAAAGAGAGCCTCTCTAAATTCCGAAGCATTAGGAATAGCACAGAGCTATTTATTATGGATAGGTTGAATGAGCTGAGGGATACAGTGTAACAAATCCTCCTGGTCCAAACTGGAAAGCATTGGGTCCTCAGAGAGAAGGCTAGAGAAAAAGGAAACAGCTTCTTTCGAGATGGCAGATTCTTCAGTTAACAGCTCCTACCCCTTTCTGATACCACAGATCCTGTTACTAGCACGGTGCTTGAGGGTGGTCAGGTGAAAAAACTTAGTGTTCCGATCTCCTTCCTTTAGCCAAGTGATCCTCGATCTTTGCCTCCAAAATTTTTCTTCCTTATTAATAATGTTATGAATTTCAGATAGGGTCTTGAGCTCCGAAACCCTGTTGGTCTCAGTGTAACCTTCCTTCTGAATGCAATCTTGGATAATAGTTAGATTATCAAATAACTCTTTCTTTTCATGGAAGATATGACCAAAATCAGACTTGTTCCAAATTTTAATCATCCTCTTCACATTGCTAAGTTTTCTGGTGACTCTGAACATGGCTGAGCCCTCCACCTCTATCCCCCACCATTTCTTGATATTATCCAGGAGGTCAGGGTGAGAGGTCCACATTTTCTCAAACCTGAAAGGATGGTATCTCCTATGTACCAGAGGGGAAACTAAAAGAGAAATGGAAGAGTGGTCCGAACCAATTCTGGGAAGCAGAGATAGTCTGCAGCTGAAGGATTGAAGCCAGTCTGAAGATATAAGAGCTCTATCCAGCCTAACCTGAATGCAATCATGGCCTTTTCTCTTGTTTGACCAGGTAAAGGATCCGCCCTTAAGCTCTACGTCCATAAGGGCCAGATTATTTATGAAGTTAGAAAGATCCTGTTTACTTTCCCAATTCGGGGGCATACCTCCCTTTTTCTCTTTATCTTCTAGCGGTGTGTTAAAGTCTCCCATGATTATACCTTTCTTAATGTCACAATCTTGCACCATATTACCAACTTTGGTCCAGAAGTTTTTTCTATCTCTCTTATTATTGGGGGCGTAAATATTCACTAAAAACCAGGAATCATTGGTGTGCAAATGTTGAACTCTGTAGAAAAGAATGTTATCTTCATCATACTCAGCTATATATTGAAATACTTATCATTGAAAAGTAACAGCAGTCCTCCAGACGCTCCTTCAGAGTTAGAGGCTATGCCCTTCATGCTATTGTTGAACTTAATATTTTCCATCCTTTCCTTCTTCATTTTAGTTTCCTGGATTAGAAACACATCAGGCCTTTAGTCCCTTATCATATTTCTAATAACTTCTTGCTTGTGGATTCCATTGAGTCCACGAATATTCCAAGATAAGATCTTCATGATTTAACTACTGAACATGCTTCCTGGATGGTGCGCTGCGTACCATCCTTAATGTTTCTTCTGGCTTCCTCTTTCCTGATTTCATTCTTGTTTTTCCTTCCCACTAGGTTAGATTTGTGGCCGAGATCAGCCTTGGCCATGCTTCTAGTAGAAGGGGGAGATACCGGAGAAGGGTCCCTGCTATTCTTCTTCTTTCTACTCCTGACTTCTGTCCAGGGATTCTCTTCTCCCTCTAGTCCTTTGTCCAGCCAAGCATCAATTCTCGCCAAATCTTCCATTGTCGATGCAGACAGCCTCTCTATGATTATGTTTACTGTAGAAGGGGGGGGACAACACACCAGGTTAGGGTCCTGGGACATGGGTTCCCCCTCCTTTAGTTCTTCCATGGAGTTCGAGACAAAGGATAGTTTCAAGTCATCCTCCTGAGAATCTAGAGGGGGAAGAGTCATATTTTCACTTGTCTCCTCAGGTTTCTTCTCAGATTCGTTCGCATTGGGGAGAGGTGTTGAATCATCTTTCACTCCTTTCTCTTCTCCCCCTCCTACGTTTCCAGTCACCCAAGGAGGCCCTAATTCCTCTTGGGGCACATTAGGAGCAGTATTTGTTTTTCCTTCTGCCTCTCCATTTGCCTTGACTTGCGATGCTTTTTTCCTCCATTCTTTTTTGGGATCTAGAGAATCTTTTATCCCCCCTTGTGGACGAGCCTTTCCCACCGTACTCTTCCCTTTGAAAAGTGGGCATGATCTAGCCTTGTGGCCAGCCTTCTTACAATGGAAACAAGAAAAAGGCACACTTTCATAGTCAATCTTTTGAGATCTATTTCCCAGACGAGATTGTAGTTCTAAAACTTGAGGCATGTCCTGGCCTTCGATGACTCCTACATAGATTCTTGCGTAGTTCAATCTTTTCTTAGCTGCTGTGACAGGGTAAATGGAGAGGAGCTCTCCAAAGGTCCTGGCTATGCCATCAAAGAAATCCTCATGCCAATATTCCAAAGGAAGTTCCGGAAGTCTTAACCAAATTGGAACCTGAGATTGGAAATCATTGTTCAAATCCAAGTTGGATGTCCATTTTTGCAATATTAGGTTGGATCTGCCCAAAGACCAGTTCCCAGCACATAGTATACGAGAAAAATCTTCTGAGCAAGAGAACTCGAAAGACATGAAGCCTTTGGCCATAGCAGTCACTTCTACATGCCCTTTAAGGTCCCATTTTCTCCTGGTAAATGTCCTCACTACATCAATATTAGGTCTTGGCCCTACAAATTTTCCTACCAGAGTGTTCGCCATGCTTAGGATATTGTGGTCAATAATTTCCCTAGGGATTTTCAGAGCAAAAATACCTTTCTCCTTATCAGATTTGTCAATGACTTTTGGGAAAGACGATTCATCTGATGGTTTTATCCCGAATAGATTCGACCAGCGTCCCCATGCCCCAAACGGCCCACTGCCCACATGGGGGGGAGGGGGAATCTTCTCACCTGGATGGGGCATCATAACCTGTGGGTCCCCATCCTTTGAGGCATCCTCATCTTTCCCCTCTGTTTCCTGCCCTGCGCTTGTTGCATGCCTTGCTGCATGCCCTCCTGCAGACGTGCTCTCCTGTCTCCCGCCTTTCTCCAGATTTGAAACAACGTGATTCGAATTGCAGTTCCTGCCCGCTCCATTCCCGCCCGCTCCATCCCTCTCTCTCACCGTTCCCATCCCTAATTATGAGATTGATTACCTATCTACTTTGTTGCCTCATCTACATCTTTTGGTTTTCTAACAAGCCCACTTACAATATCCCACATCTTTATTTTATCAAAAATAGTTGCATTTCAATTTGACATCTGTGAAATTCATATCCTTAAAATTTGGTCATAGTGGCAATTTAAATCCATTTCTCTTAATATTGAAAAAATGAAAAAATACATCAAAAGATTCTTGATAACACCTTATAAATAAGTAGAATACCACATATATCTAAGATCTCAAATCCAAATTTGATTCATTCTAATACCAATATGAACCCTTCATGCTTCTAACTTTGTGTCCCTCTCAACACTCAATGATTTCATTTCAATTACAAATATTTCACATTTGAGATATAGTGTGCACAACTCCAATCACATCTAGGCATACATAGTTCAACATATGTTTCAAATTCAATGAAGAGATATTTTATTTTTAAAATTGTGATAATATTTAATTTCATCAATAGTGAAATGTGTATCTTAATTTATTCTCCTACATCACTAGAAGAATATCCTTCCCTTTTACTTTCACCCTTTTCATTCTCACTATGAATAAATATCAACAAGAATAAATTAATTATCAAATCCAATTATATATGATCAGCATAGAGAAACTACCCAACACAACATAGTCATTTTTCTTTTGTCATCCACATCAAATCTTTGTGATAAATGATAGAGCTAATTCCTTGCTACAATATTTTAAACATTTACCTTCCCTTTCCTCAAAATTAAATAGATGAAGGCTTGGGTTCAACATAGCTCATATTTGGATTTATCCTATGTTGGTTTCTCCTTTTTGCTTTCTTTTTCAACTTGGTATAATTAGAGAAAAATAAATGATTTGTATTTAGTGGAGTTTTAGACAATCTAATATGGTGAAGTGTAAGTTGTGTTCTAATCTATTGTAAATTCAATTTTAGGAAAGTATGTTATTTAAAATGTGAAATGATATTATTGTTGTAGTGTTGTTTAAATTATAGGGTGGGTTGAAGATGTTAAGATAAGTTAATTCATTATTGTAAATAAAGAGATATTGTCTAATATGGTAGAGATAGTAAAATTGTTCTAGCCTAATTTTGTTGGTTTTTTGTTGGAAGCTTCTATCCATAGACAAAAAAAGTTAACAAAATTAATTTAAAACCTATTTATATTTGAAATTTTGAATGAGTATAGTAAAAAATTAATTAATTAATTATTACAACCAACAAAAAATGAGTCATGCTTTATTTTTAGTAAACAAAGGATGTTACTTGTAGAAATTTTTACTATTTAAAAATTTATTACATTGTGAAATTGGAATTGCTTAATGAGTGATCATGAAGAAAGTGTTCATTAAAATTTATAAAATAATTTAGAAAGTTGTTAATGTTTCAAAAATAATTTGTACATTTTTTTTATAGTATATTATCTTATAGGACACAAATGTTGTGCAAGATGAGTCATATGATCTTTTTGTATCAATAAATAGTATAAACTTGTGTCTAATTTTATAGATATTAGCTGTGGGATTTAGCATTGATTTCTCATGTGTAAAAATTTTGAATAGGAGGTGAGAGGTGTGTAACAGATTTTTTCATGATGGAAAGGTCTATCTGAGATGTGTGTTTTGGTTTGGACTTGAAAGTGTTTGGGTCAGAGATGAGAGAATATTTTTCTAATTGTGAAGGTTGTTTTGGTAACAAAAGTGGGTGTAATTAAATATTATTGGATTGATATCCCTCAAAAGGTGGATATTTTAATATCATTTATAGTATTTGGGAGGTTTTTGAGAAGAGGTCAGTCATAACAATGCATGGAAATTGAATTGGCAATTATTTATAATGGTTTATGTATTTTGCATTCACTTTTTTGAATGTGTGTAACCTTTCTTAAAAGGTAAATCAAGAAATTGTATATTGTACTTGTATCATCTTTAAATGGAACCACTTCCATGTTAAGAGCATTTATCCCTCCGAGTAAGTGGTATGAGTTTATGTCAAGCACCTTGAATAGGGGTTTGCATGGATCTAGCTATTTTTCCCCTATTCTGCTTCTCTCCCTCTCTATTTCTAGCCTATTTCTGACAATTTTCTCTATGAAACTAGGGACTTTGACTTTTTGGGTCAAGGATTACCTCGACCCTGACCTAGGTTAAGGATGAACTTGATCCTAACCTAGGAGAGCGTGAACCTCATCCCTGAGCCCAGGTCTAATTTTCAATTTCTAGAGATTTCAGGATATCAAGCTTCAAAAAGTTTCATTTTCCCACTTTCGGGTCAGCTGTTTTAGGTTTCAAAATGGTAAACTATGAAATTTCATTTAATCTAGGTCCATTTGTAGTAGTTAAGGTTAATTTGGATTTAATTCTCCAATGTCATCCTTCTTTAGAAGTTTGTGCCCTAGATCTCTATATAAGGAAGCCTTCTTTTCTCATTTTGACATCTATCTATTATCCAATTTTCATGAGAGCATCCACTTTTATATGAATAATTATCTTGTGCATCCATTATTATATGAAGTTAAGATCTACTATTTATCAAGTGTTCAAGCATTCATGAATTCAAGAATTCAAGATCCAATTCAAGGAGGTCCACTATTAGCCATCTTGTTGAAGATTTCTCCATCCAAATTCATCAAAGCCTTTTTCCATGCAAAGATCCATTAAAGGTTGGTTGTTGAATATTTAATACTGTTGATTTGAGACATCCTACATTCATTTGGAGCATCTCTACTTGTGGATTTAAGGATTTGAATCCTCCACAAGGATTTCAATATAAGCAAGGTGAATAGTTCCATTTACTTTATTTATATTGCAATTTCAATTATATTTCAAGGTTGATTCCAAAGTGGGGTTTGACAAAGGAAACCCTCCCCCTCCCATCCAAACAAAAAAACCCTTTTTCTTACAAATACAAGTACAAGACAACAAATTAAAATGCAAATTTGGATACCCTTTTTGTCAAACTTTCAGGATTTGTGAACAAAATTTTTGTTAGAGTTGTCCAAGTCAAGGTCAACTTTTTGGGGCACAATTATGCCCTAGGGTAATATTGTGCACCACTTTCTGGGTCAAGGTTGACATACCTTCAAAGGACAAAATTTTTCTAGGTTTTCTTCGTCCAAAATTTCTAGTCTGGAGCAAGTTGCAAAATTCCCCAAGATTGTACACAGACATCAAAAATCAGCATTTTCTAGATTTTTCCTATTTTGAGTTTAGTATTTTTCTTTTATTCACTCAAGATTTTAAGTACTTACTTTCTGTAGTAGATTATAGGATTTCCTCCTTTTTTCATATTCTCCATCATTTGATTCATTTGTGCATTGATCGCTTCTTTGTGATTGATCAATTTGGATCATTCTTTTTGGGAATTTGGGTTAAGGATAGGTCCTATATTCCCCATTAACACACATTTCTTTCTATCATACATATTTTACTCTATTCACTTAGGTGAACACTTTTTCACCTTATTCATTTTGGTGAATGTGACACACTTACCCTCTTTTCTTTTGTGAAATTAGATGCCCTATTGTGTTTTGTGGTGTTACATTTCATTTCATATTTGTTAGGTTTTTTTTTCTTACATTAAGATTAGATTTTTTTATTCTCATACATTTAAAAATTAAAAAAAATTTTAAAAATTGCAAAATCTCTTTCAAAATACAAAAATATTCATGCTTTATGTTTTCTTAGTTTAGTTCATTTTCATTGCATTAATTTATGACCTTTATTACTTCTTGTAAGAATTTGGTATTGCTCTGATACCATGTAAGAATATGCCTAAGGCAAGAATGAAATGCCAAGATCTAGAAGCTCAAGAGATAGCACAAGAGAGACAAACTATGATCAAAGGAGAATGGATTAATCAGATAATTAGATAAATACATTATAGAAGTGCCTTCTATATAAAGGAAACTGATATGACTAGGAGTCAAGAAAGAGATAATCATCACAACTACATACATGTCCACCAAGAGTGTATTATCCTCCATTTGCATGAATGTACATGCAACAATGAGAGGATAAGAATACAAAGGTGTATCTCGTAAAGAGATGTAGTAGACAACATGTGTTCAATTGGAGTGCAAACTATTGTTTTGTCTACATGTAACTCATGTGAATATGAAAAATCCTAGTTGTCTACATGACAACTCATATAAATATGCATTATCCTAAGTAAACTTAAGTAAAGTGTAATTAGTAAATACTTTACTTAAGTTTACTTGAGTTTACTTGGTGTAATTAAGTATTTACTAATTAAACTTTACTTAATTTTACTTAGGATAATGCATATTCATATGAGTTTTCATGTCAACACCTAGGATTTTTCATATTCACATGTAACTCATGTGAATATGAAAAATCCTAGGTGTCTACATGAAAACTCATATGAATATGCATTATCCTAAGTAAATTTAAGTAAAGTGTAATTAGTAAATACTTAATTACACCAACACCCCCTCTTAAGTGAAACTTAGTGGAATTCACTTAAGCTCACAAAAGCTAGATGATAATTCAATATGGGTCCTGGCTACTAGGCCATGTTTGGTACCCATTTAAAAAATGTAAGTACAAATGAAATGCAATGCAATCTCTCATAAAGTGGAGAAAGAGGGAAAAGCACATGGGAAAAACTCCCTTCAAAAAGAGAAAAGAAAAATAAAGTAAGATGTATGTATGTATGGATGGAGTAATCAAGACCCCCCTATTATGATATACATCATGCATATACAATAGAGAATATATCCATAAGAAGGAAATAAGGAGAAATAAAATCCCCCCATAGTGAATGCTCTCCTATAAGAATGATGAGTGCTTGAGGACAAAAGAGAATCCAATGCCTACAAATAATATTTCTCCCTTTAGGAAGAAGATACACCAAATACAAATGCAAGAAGGCTTCCCATTGTGGATAGGAAGATGGAAGGGGAATCCATATGAAGTATGTTGTCTCTAAAGTTTGAAGATGTGTCACCATGTCCTTGAATAATGAAGATGTCATGAACCAATCAAGATCAAGTCCAATAGAAGAAGGTGACAAATAAGGGACCAATACTAACTACTCTGTATAGCTGGAATGTGGATCAAAATCCAAAGACCAAGATGCCTCCTCAAGATAAGAAGTAGGGAGAGAAATAAAGAAGCCCCCCCTCAATTTAGAATCTATACCCATGAAATATGCTCCTGGATCAATGTAGAAGATGCACCATGAAAACTAAATGATATTTCTCCCTTGAGGAAGAAATGGTGTCATGGGTGTACAAAATAATTCTCCCCAATCAATAGGAAGAACTCTCATAATGTAATTTGTCTCAAGAAATTGCAAAGGAATCTACAGCACATGAGTATGATCAACCATCCAATGTGACATCTCAAGTGAAGTTTGAGATTTAGGTAAAGCAATGTGCAAAGACTCAAATGTCTTCTCTGAAGTAAAAGAGACATCCTAAAAATATTGTAAGAAAGTATCCACAATCATCAAAAACTTGAAAGAAAGATCAAGTGGAGAGTCATGAGGGTTAGAGTGTTCCCTCACAACAACTGAAGAAGGATCATCCTCAATAAAGAGAAAATGTGTATCATCAATAATGTCTCCCATATCCTCAATGTAGGACTCCACAAAAAACTTGCAATGTCTCTCAAGAAGTCATCCCAAGGAACTGAGTCTAGAAGATGATGAATATCTTGCTACACTGAATCATTTGAATCCATGACTATGTGAATACAAGCATCATCAAGAGCAACAATAGATGCAATATCAATAGGAGAATTAGTAGCTGCAAGTGGAGGTAAAAGATCTTTTGGGAATGAAGGAACATGTGGATCTCCATACATCTCCCAAAGATAGATCCAAATATCATAAAAATTAGTTGACTTCATGTCATCAAGTGAATCCATAACCTCCATATCCATATGTAGAAAGAGTGTACAAAAAATGACTGTAACAATGTCACCATTGTATGAAAGTCACTTCACATATGGCAATGCATTATGCTCACTAAGATAAGTGAGAACTAATTCACTCCATCACTTATAGTTTTTTGTTTTCAAGATAATTAAATCTTCCTCATCCATGATGTACTAATCAATGCAACACCCCCCCCCCCCCCCCCTTAAAAAAAAAAAAGATTCTTTGACACTTTATACTAAGTGCATGTACAATTGCCACTTGCCAAAATGAACCAAAGAGGACTTTTGATTTTCATAGTTACAACAACAAATATAAAGCTATATATGACTCATAAAGATAAGACACAAGACCTCTCAAGAATCTAATTAATTACAAGTGCCAAAATAGGCCAAAAATGATCAAATATTAAAACTACTATGTCTACTCAAAATTACTCCAAACTAATACCAAATCTGGAAAGTAGACAAAACATTATGCACTTTCAAAAAAAATAGCACCTAAATGTGTGTCCATATGAGCCTGAACGAAGCCTCTGAATTGTAAAAATAAGGATTAACATTTTTTCAAAAAATTCAAGAACATAGATCTCAAAAAACTTGCACCAATTTGTAGATCATAAAATTCTACCCCAAAAAAAACAAAAAATTGCTCAAAGAAAGGAGTCTGTATGAGGGAGATATCACTATTTGAAAATCACCTCCATAATTATTTTTCTTAAATCATTTCCATAGCACCTTTAAAAATTAAATGACTCTAGATTTCACCTTAGATGTTTGATTTTGATGAAACAAAAGTCAATTTGGCAGTTTTTTGACCTTCTGAATGTGATGCCAACATTTGATTTGCACCACCAAGCTCCAATCTTGACCTACAAAGAAAATCTCTCCAATGGATATGCAATGAAACTCCTATGGCTCTAATACCATGCAAGAATTTGGTATAGCTCTAATACCATGTAAGAATTTGGTATTGCTCTGATACCATGTAAGAATATGTCTAAGGCAAGAATGAAATTCCAAGATCTAGAAGCTCAAGAGATAGCACAAGAGAGACAAGTTATGATCAAAGGAGAATGAATGAATTAGATAATTGGATAAATACATTATAGAACTTCCTTCTATATAAAGGCAACTAATATGACTAGGAGTCAACAAAGAGATAATAATCACAACTAAGCACATTTCCACCAAGAGTGGATTATCTTCCATTGTGCATGAATGTATGTGAAACAATGAGAGGATAAGATACAAAGGTGTATCTTGTAAAGAGATGTAGTAGACAACATATGCTCAATTGGAGTGCAAACTATTGTGTTGTCTACATGTAACTCATGTGAATATGAAAACTCCTAGGTGTCTACATGACAACTCATATGAATATGCATTATCCTAAGTAAACTTAAGTTAAGTGTAATCAGTAAATACTTAATTACACCAACACTTCTATTCCTACTTCTAATCTTCCAGTTAGATGAAGTTGTAGACTTATGTGTATCTTTGAGCCTAAGTCTTCTTCTCCTTTCCTTAGGATCTCAGATGAGAATTTGATTCTTCCTGATTCTAATCCTATTATGGAGAAGAACTCTTCACATGCATCTCATGATGAATATGATGTTTTAAGAGTTCCTCCTAAACAAGTCCAAAAACTTTCAATTGAACTTGATAAAATGGGTAATTGGTTTATTCAAAAAAAAAAAAATCTCCTCGAGCTATAGAGGCTCTTAAGAAAGTTATCCAAGGTAGTGATCAAGGTGTTAGTCTCTTGCATGGTATTACTCACCTTTTGCATTCAGATGTTAACCTTTGGCTCAAGAAGCTCAACATTTAGGGGTGTTTCCTCCTATCAATAATGTAGAACCTTCTTTTATTCCTTTACCTAGTATTCCTACCTATACTCCTTCTTTGGTGACTATGAAAATTCCCTCTATGTGTGCTCCTCTTGTGTCCCTTCCTAGATCACAACCTTCTTATCATAATGTTCCTTTTACTTATTCTAATCATCTTCCATTCTTGTAGCTTCATACACTTTACCTAGTGTTTCTAATGTTGCTAGTTCCCCTATTTCTCCTAATGATTCAAAAATTATCAATTTGGTCAAATTGTGTCATCTTTACAACAACAACTTGCTCCCTTGACTCAAAAAAAGTCTAGTATTCCTAATTGTGACATGGGAAGTCCTTTGTCTCAAGTTATCATTTGTACTCCCATTCCTTGACAAGCTGATATGTCTCATCTTGAGAATTACATTGGTAAGGGAGACCATGTTCATCATGTTAAAACATTTCAAATCCTTTGTAGTGATTATGTACATGATTATAGGATTTTAGCCAAGTTGTTTGCTCAAACTTTTCATGACAAGGCCTTACAATGGTTTTGTTTCTTGACTCCTTATTCTATTAATTCATTTACACAACTTTCCAATGCTTTTATTCAACAATTTCAAGACAACATTGGCCCGCAATTGTCTTTGATTGATTTTATGCATTAAAAACAAAGTTCTAAGGAAAAACTAACTGAATTTATTGATAGATTTAAGCATTTACATGCTCATATTACCTATCATGTTCCTAATATTGATGTTCAACATATGTTTATTTAAAATTTGTAAAAGGATATTAGAGATAAGATTCTTCTTACTGAATTTACTTCTTTTCAACAACTTTGTGTAGAACTTCATCATTATCAATTACAATTGAGCCAATTTAAGAGCACCACTCCAATGGCTCTTGTTCATGTTGATAAAATTTATGTTGCTCCTAATCCAAATAAATTTCAAAAATTGAACAACTATGTCAAGATGAACAAACAAGAAAACACAGTTGCTTATCAAGTTGTTGCATCTCACAATGTCACTTATGCATCTACTACTTTTTGATTAAATCATATGTTTACTCCTCTTTATCTATACACTATATTATGGATAGGTTTTTAAGTGCTAATATGATTACTCTACCTCCTATTCAACCTCTTTTACCTACTATGATGGCATCTAAGTCTTTTGATCCTAAATTTTTTTGTCAATATCATTGTCAGAATGGTCATGATACTAAGAAATGTTATTCTTTAAAACAAAAGGTTCAAGATTTAATTGACTCTAATTCTTTATATGTTGACAATTTTGATGGTAGTGGGAATAATTTTTTTTCTCCTCCTAAGAAAATCTGCAAATCTATATGGATCATTTACCTACACATGATACTAATACTATTTCTTAGCCATATTCTATGGATATTGTGTATGATTCAAATATGGATGATCTTAATCATGTTGTTAATCAAGTGGAACATGTTGTTCAATATGTATCTCCACCTCAACCTCAGCTTTAATCTCAAGTTTCAGCTCAACCTCAACTGAAACCTAAGCCTAAATTGAAGCCTTAACCTAAACCTCAACAACAACCTAAGAATAAAATACCTTATGAACTTCTTATTACATTTCATGATTCTCAGACTATTAAATCTCTCGATGGTCCCTTAATATTTATTCTAGGATTTCTTAGATACCTACCCATGGTTGTCTTGTTGATCCTACATCCTTGGTCAATGTTATTACTGAAGAAAATATTTTTATGAAAAGATTGCAATGCAATTTTTATAATACATTGGATGTGTAGATTCAAAATTGTAATGGTTTTCTTTATCTATCATTTGGTTCTATTGATTTACCAATTGAGCTTTGTGGAAAAATTGTGAATACTACCTTTGGTGTTGTTCTTACTTCTGATAAGTTTCAAGTTAAGCTTGGTTTTCCATGGTTAAATTCCATGTATATTTTTGCTTCACCTATTCATAAATGTCTTAAATTTTTTCATGATTAAGAAGAGAAGACATTCAATCATATTTTATATCATATATCTAGGCCTAGTTATTGTGCTACCATTGACTTCTTTGGCCTTCATTACATAATTCATGTCCTTCTCAGCCTGATCATCTTTTCCATTCATATTAATCCTATAAGCATCATAAGATTATTGAGTTAAGTTTACCTCTTATGGATATTAATTGTGGCCTTTTTCCTACACCTTCCATAACTCCTTTATCTATGGATTCTACATCTATTAATCAAGCTCCTCCTATTGCTTGTTATTCTGTTGATAATCTTATTAATCCTCCTATCAAAATTATGAAGGATCTAGTAATTGTTCTTCCTAGTTCTCAACATATTTCAAGAAAGACAAAATGTAGTCAATCTACTAATGAATGTCATAAGTAATGTTGTGCTCAAGCTAAAGCTCATAATTCTATTCTTCAAAAATCTTTACCTTCTTTGGATACAACTATGCATGATGTGTTAGAAGAAGTTGTTGCTAATAATGATGTTAAGCTACATGATTCTAATTATTCTATTTGTATCTTATATCCTATTTTGATTAATCTAGATGAAGAAGATACTCTTGATAATATTGATGATGTTAATGATGAAAATGAAACTATTGACATTGACATTGATTTACCTAATATGCTTTCTTCATAATTGACACTTACACCTAGTATCAAATATTGTGATTCTCAAGAAGATCCTTTTTTGGAACTGGCTATCATTCTAAATATGTTGTATATAGTCCCTACTATGAGTTACCCACCTTCCCTAAATGATATAGAAGGAGATGGGAAGAGTAGGTAGCATGCTTGATTGGCTAATCCTTCATGGTAGCCTTTTACATGTATTTGTTTATTCTTATTTTGTGCTTTTCCCATGATGTGTTTGCTAAATTTTGTTAGATTCTTTTATACAATCCTTGTTGCTATGTTGGTACAAGGTGATAAAAGAATCAAACCTATTGTAGTATTTCTTCTATATCTATCTTTATTCTTCTATATGTTGTTTCATGTTATGTTGTACCTATGCTATTGTTCATACATTTTTCCTTGTGTAATTTTCTTGGATCTACGACTTGGTAGCACTAATTCTTTTTGTTCTATAGGTCATGGTCTAAAAATATTCTTCTTCGTATATCTTATGTGATCATTCCTCCTTTGTGATTGTAGTTCTACTTGGGAATGATGTCAATTCATTTGCAATAATATTATATACAATATTATGATCATGCTAACCCCACAGTAGGTAGATCCCTTATGTGTTCTCTATATGTTTATGTGGTATTTCCCTTTATTTATCTTTTTCTAAGGGCCTCTCATAGTGGAAACATAATCAGTTGAGTTTTTTATGTTTCCATTAAAGTCATTACTCCTATTAAAGTGTTAGCAGTGACTTTAACATGGGGGAATATTCTCTTCTCACCTATTGCATACACACAATTTTCAATACACATATATTATTTTTCAAGATACCTTTTCTCCCTTTTTGTATTAGTGACTAATCCTTAAAGCATGAATTTATATTTTAGGATCTCTTGATCCCTCTAGTTTCAAATATTTTTGATCCCTTAAGGTCAACAATATCCTTAAGATTGGATGTATTTTTCTTTTTGGTTTTACTCTTATAGAATAGAATATTCTTAAGAGTGAATCCTTGATGGGTTAACTAGTGAGTAGCTACATTCACTAGGCAGTTCAATTCCATCTTTCTAGTTATGCAGTTTCCTTGTGTGGTTCACAATGGGACATAAGTTTTCATTGGGAGAGATAATCACACTCTTTCTTTCTCTTTTCTAGAGATGTCTCTCTTATTGTGATCTTGAAGTTGACAAAGACTTGAGTCTCTGGGGGCTTGAGGATCCCTTTGTTGCTTTGATTATAATAAGATTATCTTTTCATTATGATCTACTTTACCAAGAGTATGCATCGAGTCCATACTCTTGCTAAAGTGGGGGCTTAATCTATCGTCTTACAATGGAAACACTTCCCTAATAAGAGTGTTTAGTTCCAAGTAAGTGGTCTAGGACCATGTCAAGTGCCTTGAATATTTCTTTGCATTGATGTGGCTATTTTTTTCCTATTCTTCTTCTCTGTGTCTATTTTTAGCCTATTTCTGACAATTTTTTCTGTGAAATTGAGGACTTTTACTTTCTAGGTCAAGGACGACCTAAAAGGTTAAGGTTGACCTTGACCCTAACTTAAGTCAAGAATGACCTTGACCTTAACCTAGAGAGAGGTTGACCTTGTCCCTAACCCCAGGTCCAGTTTTCAATTTTTGGAGGTTTCAAGATATCAAGCTTCAGAAAGTTTCATTTTCTTGCATTTGGGTTGGTTATTTGGGTTTTGGAATGGTACACTCTTAAGTTGCATTTAATCTAGGTCCATTTATATGGGTTAACTTTAGTTGGGATTTAATTCCTAAATGTTAACCTTCTCTAGAAGTTTGTGCCCTAGATCTCTATATAAGGAAGCATTCTTCCCTCATTTTGACATCTATCTATTATCTACTTTTCATGAGAGCATCCACTTCTCTATAAGTTATTATCATGTGCATCCATTTTTCTATGAAGTGAAGAACTACTATCCATCAAGTGTTCAAGTATTCAAGAATTCAAGCATTCAAGATCCAATTCAAGGAGGTCCATTGTTAGCCATTGAAGGATATAATCCCTATGGAGCCCTCTTGTTGAAGTTTTCTCCATCCACATTCATCCAAGCCTTTTTCTATGCAAAGATCCATTCAAGGTTGGCCTTGAAGATATAATACCATTTATTTGAGACATCCTACATTCATTTCAACACTCATTTGGAGCATTTGTACTTGTTGATTCAAGGATTCAAATCCTCCACAAGGATTTCAATATAAGCAAGGTGAATAGTTCTATTTACTTTGTTTATTTATATTGCAATTTTAATTATATTTCAAGTTTGATTCCAAATTTAGGTTTGACCAAAGGAAACACCCCCATCCAAACAAAAAAACCATTTTTATACAAGACAATAAATTAAAGTGTAGATTTGTATACCTTTTCGTCAAACTTACGAGATTTGTGAACAAAATTTTTATCAAAGTTGTGCAGGTCAAGGTCAACTTTTTGGGGCACAATAGTCCCCTAAGGTAAGATTGTGCCCCGCTATCTAGGTAAAGGTTGACCTACCTTAAAAAGGAAAAAAAAAAATCTTTGTCTCCATATTTTCAATCGAGAACAAGTTGCTAAATTCCCTGAAATTGTACACAAACATCAAAAATTGGTATTTTCTAGGTTTTCCCTACTTCGAGGTTAGTATACTCAAGGTTATAAGTGCTTAATTTTTAATATATATTATATGATTTCCTCCTTTATTCATATTCTCCATTTTTTGATTCATTTGTGCATTGATCACTTCTTTGTTATTGATCAATTTGGATGATTCCTTTTGGGAATTTGGGTTAAGGATAGGTCCTATGTTCCCCCTCCACAATCATTTCTTTCTATCATACATATTTTCCTATATTCATTTAGATGAACACTTTTTCATTTTATTTGGTACCTAATCTATTGTAATGGGTGCATTATTTGTTGTACCTGACACTCCAAAGGTGTTTAGTTTAACATATGGATGAACTATGTATTTGGAAAGGATTTCTATAGAATTAGAAAGTATAGTGGTTGGAAACTCATGTATCTTGGTAGATGGGTCTAATTTTATATATACTTAATAATTAGTTTGATGTAGACACAGAAGGAGAAAATCCTAATAGAATTGATGGTTTGTGAACAATATGTGCTTGGTTTATGGTAATCCAAAACCATTGTAGTGAAAAGTTTGTGGTGATTCAGAATTCATATTGAGATTGAGACTACTTTAAGACTACATCATTTACAGGTAAATAGTGAAAACCTAAAGTAACCATAATGAGGCTAAATAGAGTGAAAATTGATAGGTAATTCTAAATGGGCACCTAACAAGGTTTCTGGTTGGAACCCATCATTTATAAATTATGGGGGGATATTTAGGATAGATGTTATAGTTAATTTATTTGGGGTGGGGGGGGGGGGGGGGGGGGGGAGGGTGGGGGGGGGTGGGGTGGGTGGTGTTAGAAAGGATAAATTAATTATGAGAACCAATCATATATGGTTGGTACATACTAGTTGCCTAGCAACATAGTTAGTCATCTTGTGTTGTCCATCTCAACTCCCCATTATAAATGATATAGACAACCCCTTACTATAGTATACTAAAAATCTATCATGAACTTCCTTATAAATTAATAGACAAGGGTATTTATTCAACAAATCCCATATTTGGGTTTCTTCTATGTTGGTTTCTCATATGTCCCTAATTTTTTAACACCACTAGAAGAAGATCATTTCCTATTGCTTTCACCTTCTCCATTCTCATAGTCAAAAAAAAAACCTCAGATAGAACTTCAAATATATTTAAAACCATTTATCATTACACTATAAATACCAACCTTGGAGTTCTATTCATAACATTTATTGTAGATGCATATATAAAATTTCTTTATTACAAAAGATAGTGAAAAATTTGCATTTATTCTTCTTTTATAACTATAACTATAACTCATTTATCCATCTATAACTCTCTACTTCCAATGTTGTAGATGAGTGTGTTCCTTTGACAATCCAAATGATATAGCTTATGTATAGGACTTCTATATGCATCCTTTATACTATTTCTCGGCTCATGCAATTTTCATATTTTACGTAAATTAAATTAAAACTTGCATGTTTATTTTAATCATTTTTCTCAAGAATTTGTTCTCGAAAACCAAATTGAGAGAGGAGTAGGAGATACAAGCTTAATATATCTATAATTCAATTCATGTAAGAAAGCCTTTTTCAAATGCAATACAAAATTTTTAAGTTGAGTAATTTCATAACTATAGAAACAACCAAAAGTAGTTTATTTAATGTAAAAACTAAAATTGTGTAATATACCAACAACATTGGTCAACAATTCTGACTTGAAAAATACATAGTTGAATACTACTAGAAATATCATAATTTGAATCAAGATATGGAAAATATTTCCTAGTTATGTTGAGATAAAAAGGTTCTCTAAGAAATGTTTCATTTGAGTCACAACACTTGTTAAATGATTTGGAAAAGGGTTAAAAAGCCAAGTGGGCTTAGTCTTAGAGGAAAATCTATGATTAAGTGCACTTGACTTGGAGTAATACTAGGATAGCAGACCTCCTCAGAAAATACTGTAATGTTTCACCTCTATGAGATCACTTCACTTGAAATTTACACATTTGAATATTGTTAGCAATACCATAATTTGACTTGTTGTGGAAATATCTCCTAATTCTAAATTACTAAAAAAAGAGGCCTTCTAATTAATGTTTCATATTGCACAATAATTTCTGAAGGTTTTACAATTTGAGTGGTAATTTAAGTGGGCTTAAATTTGTAGGAAAATCCATGGTTAAGTAGGCTCTAATCAAAGTACTATATATATGACATCTTAATAAGGCCCAATGCCTCAACCCTATGGGCATCACTTATATGAGATGATTTCTATGTGTGTCATTCATTCTCATGAGTGATCAATTTGTGTGAAAGATTTCTCAAGGAATATGGATAAAAGAGTTTGATGTATAAAAATTGCATGGTTGAATCTTAATAGAAATATGCTAATCTAACTTAAGAAAAATGTCTCCTAGTTATCAATACATTTGACATTCTTTAGGGTGAAATGTATATTCATTATTTTAAAAGCTAAAGATTTAATTTTCACTTTTTTAATTTATTGGCTAATTATCACTTCATTTTATACAAAGATTTAATTTTATCTAATATTATTATGTGGATTTAGATTCAATCTTGAATAAATTTGTATAAGAAATATATATTAAAATAAATTATTGACCATTTGGTGAAAGTTCCTTGCATAATTCCAAGAGTTGCATCCCATGCTTCGTCTCCACCTTGAGAGTAAAGATGTGATCATGTTCAATCTAACTATTAAGGCCCTTCTTTGTAAGACTCTACGAATCATGTTGTATATGGATGGTCATTACAATGTATCATCCACCTTCTACCTCCTCATTTAGGAATGGTGCTCTTATCTAGTTAGATTTTATTTAGCATGTTCGTTGATCTAGAGTAGACAATTTCTTGTGTTCATGTTAAAAACCCTTGAACATATTAATTAGGGTGTGTCCTTGCTAGTTAGGAACTCATTGATGATGATGTTGTCCCATAATGTATGGAGTAAATTGATAATCATCATCTTCCTTCTACTAGAGTCTCAAGAGTTACTAGAGTTACTCTTACGCCTTGAAAGTCATATCTATGTTTGTCATTGATGAAGTTATGCCCTTTGTTTATTTCCATCTATTTTTTGGAGATGTTCCTACCGACATGTTTTACATATTTTTCTTCTATGCACTTTATTTTGAATAGCATACTATTATCTTTTAAAATAATTAAAAGTAATTGAATTCCTAATTCATCATAATTACACAATGATATAATTGAATATTTACTATCTATGATAACTCTTAATTTTTATATTTTTATTGTATTAAGTATTAAAAATTAATATAAAACTTATTTATTTAAAAATTCTCTAGGGGAAGTATACTAGTATTTGTTATAGCAAATTTCACACACTCATATATCTTAAACAACATTAGATTTTGATCATTATTATTTTATTTTCTTATCCATATGTGACTATATGCTTATAGCTATTGTTTTAGTTTCTAGGTAGTAATGCAACATGTTGTGGAAAATGTTATGCATGTGAGGATTAAAAAGTGTTATCTCAAAGTATTGACCCATACTTACTTAAAGATGGTCCAATATCAATCCACTAAAACCACCTTAAAAATCACCTACATTTATGTACAAATGTCATAGAAATCATTCAAAGTTGCCAATGCTTATGTACACATGTCTTAATAATCATTCAAATATTCTTTAGTAGTTAAGATACAAATAAAAATAAGTAGATGCATGTCTGAGTACCTTAATCAAAATCAAATGATAATATTTTTTAATAATATTTTAGATAAGTAGACTCATGTCTGGATGTAACACATATTTTTAAGTATTTTTATTCTAAATAATTAATTAATTATGAATTTTCTACCATAGTATTTTTGGAATCAAAATCTCTTGTGTCTGACCACCTTAAATAATTCAAAACTCTACAAAATTTAATTTTTATTTATTTTCCTTGTAGGAGAAGAAGAAAAGAATGTGATGCATCTTTTGGATTTCAAAAATGTTGTAATATTTGAAAGTTATAGTTGTTTTTCAAGCAGCATGTCAATTAGGACTTTATACATAACTCCATTAGCAAATAAGTAATAATTACTTATTGAACTCATAATTTGACAAACCTTACATTTATGGAAAGCTAAGAACATTCTTAAAGAATTGTTTTCATTTCATCAAATTTGGGTGAAAAAAGGTTGTCAGCTACATGTTTGATGTAAAAAATACTCAAGAATAGGCCAAAAATGCATTTTCAAGATGTTTTTAAAGTTGACCATATAGGGTTGGTATCGAAAGATATATTAAGCCTTATACAGGTAAATTTTTTTTGTTTAGAATCAGGATGAGTGGGAAAAGGTTGGAATAGATTTTGAAATGCTTTGAGGCATTTCAGAACTACCTATTTTTTAGATTGCCACTTTTTGGCATCCCATGATCTTGAAAATACCCACCTAATACCCCAAAGGTTTTTAGATTAACATATTGATGAACTATGTATCTGGAAAGGATTTCTATAGAATTGGGAATTATAGTGGTTGGGTATTGATGTAGATACAGAAGGAGAAAATCCCAAAGTGATGATGGTTTTACTGTTTTGATGGTTTATTAATAATATGTGCTTGGTTTGTAGTAATCCAAAACCACTATAGTGAAAAGTTTGTGGTGATCTTCAAAACACTTATGTAATGTTTGTAGAGTTCATGGTGAGATTGAGACCACTTCAAAATGGCATTAGTTAAGGGTAAACAGTAAAAACCTAGAGTAGTATGATGAGGGTAAATAATGTGAAAATTGATAAGTGATTCTAAATGGGAACCTAACAAGGCTTCTAGTTGGGATCCATCATTTATAAATTATGGGGGATATTTAGAATAGATCATAGATTTAATTTATGGGGGGTGTTAGCAAGGAAAAATTAATTATTAGAACCAATCATGCATGGTTGGCACAAACCGGCTACCCAACACAAAATAGTTATCTTTTGTTGTCCATCTCAACTCCCCATTATAAATGCTACAGATAACTCCTTACTATAGTATACTAAACATCTATGATGTATTTCCTTGTAAATTAATAAATGAGGGCATGTGTCTAGCAAAGCCCATATTTGGGTTTCTCCTATGTTGGTTTCTCTTTTATACCTTGATTTTTAATACCACTGGAAGAAGATCATTTCCTATTGCTTTCACCTTCTCCATTCTCATAGTAAAAAAAAAAATCTAAGAGAGCACTTCAGATACATTTAACCATTTATCATTGCATATATAAAATTGATTTATTACAAAAGATAGTTAAAAATATGCATTTATTCTTCTTTTACACCCCGCATTTGAATGCCAATACCTTGCACCTCAATTATCTATCTATAACTCTCTAATCCCTATGTTGTAGATGAGTATGGTACTTTGACAATCCAAATGATATAGCTTATGTATAGGATTTCTATATGCATCCTTTGTACTATTTCTCAGCTCATGTAGTTCTCATATTTCACACAAATTAAATTAAAACCTACATGCCTATTTTAATCATTGTTATCAAGCATTTTTGCTCGAAAACCAAATTGAGAGAGTAGGAGATAAAACTTAATATCTTGATAATTCAATTCATACATAAGCAAGTCTTTATAAACTGAATTACAAAATTATAATGTTGAGTAATTATATAACTATATAAACTACCAAAATTATTTTATTAGTGTAAAAACTAAAAATAAGTAATACACCAACAACATTCGTCAATAGTTCTTCGTTGAAAAATACATAGTTGAATCCTACTAGCAATATCATAATTTGAATCAAGATATGGAAAATATTTCCTAGTTATGTTGAGATAAAAAGGTTCTCTAAAAAATGGTTCATTTGAGGCACAACACTTGTTAAAGGCTTTGCAAAAGGGGTAGCAAGCCAAGCGGGCTTAGTCTGAGGGGAAAACCTATGATTAAGAACACTTGACTTGGAGTAATATTGGGATAGTTGACCTCGTTAGAAAATACAATGTTTCACCTCTATGAGATCACTTCACTTGAAATTTACACATTTGAATATTGATAACACTACCATGATTTGACTTGTTGTGGAAATCTCTCCTACTTATAAATTACTAAGCTAAAGGTGGTTTCTAATTAATGTTTCATATCACACAACACTTCCTAAAGGTTTTATAATTGGAGTGGCAATTTAAGTGGTCTTAAATTTGTAGGAAAATGCATGGTTAAGTGGGATCTTTTAGTACTACATATATGACATCTCAATAAGGCCCAATGCCTCAGCCCTACGGACATTACTTATATGAGATGATTTCTATTGTGCCATTAATTCTTGTGAGTGATCATTTTCTATGAAATATTTCTCATGAACTATGGACAAAAGAGTTTGATACAAAATCTACATAGTTGATTCTCAATAGCAATTTGTTAATCTAACTTGAGGAAAACATCTACTACTTATTGATACATTTGACATTCTTTAGGGTGAAATATATATTTGTTATTTAAAAATATTAAAAAAAAAAAATTTACTTTTTTAGTTGATTGGCTAATTATCACTTCATTTTATATAAAGATGTGATTTTATCTAATATTATTATCTGCATTTAGGTTCAATCTTGAATAAATTTGTACAAGAATTATGTATTAAAGGATATTATTGATCATTTGGTGAAATTTCCTTGCATAATTTCAAGAGTTGCATCTCATGCTTCATCTTCATGTTGAGAGAAAAGGTGTGATCATGCTCAATCTAAATATTAAGGCCCTTAATCATAAGACTCTATCAACCATGTTATCCATGGATGGTCATTACAATCTATCATCCACCTTCTACCTCATAATTTAGGAATGGTGCTCTTAGCTACTTAGATTTCAGCAAGTTTACTAACCTAGAGCAGATAATTTATTGTGTTCATGCTAAAGAACCTTGAAGATATTAATGAGAGTGTGTCCTTTCTAGAAGATATTAAGGAGCTCATTGATGATGATGTTATCCCATAATGTATGGAGTAAATTGATAATCATCATCTCCCTTCTACTAGATTTACTAGAGTTATTCTTCCCTCTTAAAAATAATATCTATGTTCGTCATTGATGAAGTTATGTCATGTGTTTACTTCCATCTATTATTTGGAGATGTTCCTACCTACATGTTTTACATATTTTTCTTCTATGCACTTTATTTTTAATAGCATATTATTATCTTTTCAAATAAGTAAAAGTATTTGAATTCTTAATTCATCATAATTACACAAGGATATAATTGAATATTTACTATCTATTGATAACTCTTAATCTTTATATTTTTATTCTATTAAGTACTAAAAATTAATTAAAAATGAATATACAACTTATTTATTTAAAAATTCTCTAGGGGAAATGCACTAGTAGCTGTTATAGCAAATTTCACACAACCATTTATCTTTAAAAATATTAGATTTTGATCTTTATTGTTTTATTTTCTTCTCCATATGTGACTATATGCTTATAGCTATTGCTCTAGTTTCTAGGTAGTAATGTGACATGTTGTGGGAAATGTTATGCATGCAAGGATTAAAAAGTGTTTATCTCAAAGTGTTGCCCAATACCTACTTAAAGATGGTCCAATAACAACCTACTACAATTTAGGAGCTTGAAAATTAGTAAAGCAATTTCAAATTATGGTTGTCTCCAAACCTTGAAAGTGATTTAGTATTCAGATTTTTTAGTTATGGATTGTAAACACCAAGAAAGCCTAGTTGTTCCACTTACATATTTGACTATACTTGTAGCTTTTATTTTTATTTTTACCATGTAAAGGAACAAGGAAGCAGGGTTTTCTTTCTAGTTCTTTCTCTCTAGAATTTCCAAACTAACTATTATTAATATTAAATTTCATTGGATCTGTCCATTTTCGAAAGATAAAAAAAAGAAAAAACAATCCACTACAACCATCTTAAAAATCACCAACACTTATATACAAATGTCATAGAATCATTCAAATTTGTCAATGCTTATGCACAAATGTCTTAATAGTCATTCAGATATCCTTAGTACATAAGATATGAATAAACAGCTATTAGTACTTTATATATATATATATATATACATATATATACATACATATATGTATGTATACATACATATATATATATATATGTATGTATACATATGTATATATATATATATATATATATATATATACATACATATATATGTATGTATACATACATATATATGTATGTATACATACATATATGTATGTATATATATGTATATATATATATATATGTATGTATACATACATATATATATATATATATACATATGTATACATACATATATATATATATATTATATATATATGTATATATATATATGTATATATATATATACATATATGTATACATCTATATATATATATACATATATGTATATATATATGTATACATATGTATTTATATACATATATGTATATATATATATGTATACATATGTATTTATATATATATATATATATATATATATATGTATACATATGTATGTATATATACATATGTATATATATATATATGTATACATATGTATATATATATATGTATACATATGTATATATACATACATATGTATACATACATACATACATACATATATATATATATATATGTATGTATACATATATATATATATATATATATATATATATATATATATATATATATATATATATATATATATATATATATAAATAAATTATCTACAACTCTTTTATTTCATTTTAAGTTAGTAATTAAAAAGATTGGATGAATAGAAACTGAATGATAGATTGAAATATAAATGAATACTCTTCCCTAACTATAATTTGTAGTCGAATAAAACATTGGAATGTGAAGCTTACAAAATTAAAGAGGTCCAAACAAAAACAAACCACCCTCACATTCCTCACAAATATTTAAATAAAGCTGAACCAATAATAGTGTTTCAATAGCTACTAAATCTGTGTAAACAAAGCTTGATAATCAACCATTAAACAAAGCTGAGAAACAACACTAGCTGAGCATGAAGCACCAAAGTATTAATTAATCAATGCCTTTAAATGGTCCTGCATACCATATTCATTCTAGAGGCATGAAGACCACACCCACTTCAATTACTAAATACTAAAATCACAACATGTGGGAGCAAATCTCATATTATAAACACTACCTACTTAATGATCTTGGGAAAGTGTTGATTCCAATGCTTCAAATTATGGCACATATTATTATTTATGTTCTCTATGGATTGTCATTACGAATCTTTTGTGCCTAAATTTTTGGTCCCTCAATTCTAGCTGTCACTTTTATTCCCTTATCCGCATTCTCTTCTATTTCTAACTAAAGCTCGTAGAAAACTAATCAAAGGAAATGAGCTCAAAGCTGAAAGAGAACAGCGTCATTGTTTCTCTGAGAAGAATAAGATTAGATCTTTATTCTTTTCAAATTGGGTTTCCACCAACATGAAGGCATCCCCTATCATGTCATCTGTTATATCAGTTTTATCTTCGATTGTGGAGAGAGCAATGTTGAGAAACGAACCATTGGCAGCTCCTCGCACTGCAAAATACAGTGTGTTTAATGGTTTTGAATGTTGGAATTTAATGTCAAGGGCCAGCTGTTTGTCCTCGAGCCCCACACCCATCTACCTTGTCAGACCGCAGGCATCCATGGTCGGCAGGCATTTAATTTTGGTAGGTGAGATTTTGAATTTGAACATTGAGAGGGAAAAGAATGGAATGTGACAAAAGGAATGTTTTTCTACATTCATTTTTATCAAGAGCAGATCAAGCAGATCAGAGAAAATTTGAAGAGTTGAGCAAAGAATGAAGAGGAAGGAAGTTTGTGCCTGTAGTTGCACGTGTCTCCTCTGTTCATTCTGTGAGTTTGTTGTTTTTTTTTTTTTGTCCTAATGAAGCAGTGATTGCTCCAGGCACCATTGTATGCAACCATTAGAGTTGCAGGTTTAAAAGTTTATTAAAGTTTGAAGTATTATCAATTTAGGGTTATTTTACATTTTTTCGGTTGAAGCCGAATGCTCCCAGATTTTGTAATAGTTTAATGCAAGATTGAATAGAAAGCAAATGGCATACTTAATCCATTGTTCTTCATCTTTTATCATTGCATTTGACAAGTTTGGTTGAAAGGTTAAAGCTTTGGCTTTCTGGTTTTAATAGTGAAAGCATTCACGTTGAAATATTTCCTAAGTTATATTTCTTAAGTTTGATATAGAACACTTGGCATCTTCTTTCTCAGTTGGAGTCGAGCTCACTCGGCATCCATTGGTGCCGAGCATTTTCTGTGCAAGTGTCGAGCTCCTCTTTGTACCGAGTTCACTCGGCACCTGTTGCCTGTCACTCAGCACCTTCTTGTGCCGAGCAAGTGTCGAGTAAAACTGGCACTCGGCACCTTCATGTGCCGAGCAACTTTTAAGTGCCGAGCGAAGTTTTTAGGGTTAGCGTTGTGAGTTTGAGTTGAAATTTAAATTTCTTATATTTTTAACATGGTATCAGAGCTTTGAGGCCCCACATCCAAAGTGAGTTAGGGCATTTGTTTTCTTGGGATATTTATCATGGCAGGAGATGTAGGAAAGATATGGCAGCAGCCACCATCATTTAATGGACAAAATTATGATACATTTGCAAAGAAGATGAAGACCATTATGGTTGCAAATGATTTGTGGGAGTTTGTGGTAAATGGATTCAATGATGTAACTGATCCAACTCAATATGTTGCTCTCACAAATGCACAAAAGACTCATTTGAAAGAGTTAAGGAGGAAGGATGCTAAGGCATTAAGTTTGATTGAAGTAGCAATGACAGAGACAATTTTTCGAAAGATTGCAGCAGCAAATTATGCAAAGGAAGCATGGGTTATCCTTGAGACGAAATTCAAGGGGACTGATAAAGTTCATACAGTCAAGCTATAGAATATAAGGAGGGAATTTGAGAACTTTTAGATGATAGAAAATGAATCAGTTGCAGACTTCAGTTCAAGGACTTCCAATGTGATTAACCAACTGAAGTCAAATGGAGAAAAATATCAAGAGCAGAGGATAGTGGAGAAAATGTTGAGGAGTTTACCTCATAAATATGACCATTTGGTCATGACAATAGAAGAGGCAAAAGACCTCACTGTTTTGACAATGGATGAGTTGATCGGTTCTCTTCAAACCCATGAGCATAGGATCAATAGATCCACATCTTCTTCTACCCAAGAGCAAGCATTCAAGGCTCAGTCAAATTCAAGAGGAAGGGGGAGAGGAAGAAATGGCCCAGGCAAAAACTCTAGAGATAGAGGCCGAGGTAATGGAGGACAAAGGAATGCTGAAGCAGAAATCTCAGGAAGAGCAGATGGAGCAAGTAGCTCACAAAATACTTCAAGAGGAGGTAAGAAAAACTACAACTCAAATAAGAGTAATGTAGAATGCTACTACTATCATAAATATGGGCATTATGCAAATGACTGCTGGAAGAAGCAGAAAGATCAGTCAGGACAAGAAAATGTGGCTGATGTGAATATAGGAAGTGAAAACACTGCCTTCATCATGTGTAATGTTGGTGAAGAAGGAAGCCCTGAGGTTTGGTACCTTGACAATGGATGTAGCAACCACATGAGTGGTAATGAAACCTTGTTTTCATTCATTGACAAGAGTTTCAAATCATAAATTAAGATGGGTAATAATGGAACCCTACCAGTTGTGGGCAAAGGATCCATTATGGTCCGTACCAAAAAAGGTGAGAAAGGAGAAATACAAAAGGTGTATTTCACCTCTGGTATGAAGCACAATTTGATGAGCATTGGTCAACTCATTCAAAATGGATACAAAGTGTTGATGGAGAATGATAGTTGTATCATTCATGAAAAAGATGGGAGCAAGAACCTACTTGCAGCAATTCAAATGACAAAGAATAGAATGTTTCCCTTGAGGATTGAGACATGTTTCTCATCTCAAGTTAGTGTTGCACCTCCCACACAATCAGCTCTAAGGAGTGTAATTGAAGACCCCTCATGGCTATAGCACCTCAGGTATGGTCATCTTGGCTATGCTGGTTTAAATTTATTGTCAAATAAAAGAATGGTAGAAGGTTTGCCACGAATAGGAAATTCTTGTGACAAGTGTGAGGCTTGTATTTTGGGTAAGCAACATAGGCTTCCCTTTAACTCTGAAAATTCTAGGAGGGTTGGATATCCATTAGAATTAGTGCATACTGACCTAGTCAGTCCTATGCAAGTTACTTCCATTGGGGGGAGTACTTATTTCATGACATTCATTGATGATTTCAGTCGTAGGACATCGGTGTATTTTTTAAAGAATAAATCTAAAGCATTTGATAAATTTGTAGAATTTAAAGCCCAGACTGAAAGAGAATGTGGACACTATATCAAGGTCTTAAGATTAGATAGAGGAGGGGAGTATACATCCAATTCTTTTATAAATTTTTGCAGGAAACATGGCATTAAGAAAGAGCTCACAGCCAGCTATACACCACACCAGAATGGAGTGGCTAAAAGAAAGAATAGGACCATTGTTGAGATGGCAAGGAGTATGATGAAAGAGAAAGGTCTCCCAACTGAATTTTGGGGAGAGGCTATGGCAACACTAGTTTACCTAATTAATAGGTGTCCTACAAAGGCAGTCTGTGACAGAATTCCAATGAAAGCTTGGTCACGAATAAGATAGACAGTTGAACACCTAAGGGTGTTTGGATGTGTTGCATATGCACATGTGCCTAAAGAGAAAAGGCAAAAATTTGATGATAAAGGTGTGAAATGCATTTTCACAGGGTATAGCCTGGAATCTAAGACATACAGATTGTATGACCCATTGAACAACAAGATGATGCTTTCAAGAGATGTAGAATTTTTTGAAAATCAGTCTTGGTATGGTTCAATTAATGAGTCACCAAGCACTTCTAGTAAAGTGCCAATTATGAGTGAAGAAGATGCTGATGAATAGCAAGAAGAAGGAGCAAATAGAAGAAAAGGCAAGCAGGTTCAGACATTGCCAAGCTCCTTTAGGCATGACCGAGTGTCAGTGCCGAGTACCAGTGAAGACTGAGCTAGTCGGCAATGCAGTAGCAATGAAGATTATAATCCCACACTCTCATCCCTATTACCAAGAAAGACCAAGAGTCTTAGGGAGTTATACCAAGATGAAAGGTATGAAGATTATGATGAGAGTGTTAATTTTGCATTATTTTCTCATAGTGATTCAGTATATTTTGAAGAAGCTATTAAGGAGAAGAAATGGTGTAATGTCATGAATGAAAAAATAGATGCCATAGAAAGGAATGAGAAATTGGAGCTAACTGATTTGCCTCTCAAGAAGCAAGTGATTGGAGTGAAATGGGTCTATAAGACCAAATGCAATGTTGAAGGCAAGATTGATAGGCATAAGGCAAGGCTGGTAGTCAAGGGCTACAAATAGCAGTATGGAAGAGACTATGATGAGACCTATGCTCCAGTTGCAAGAATGAAAATTGTGTGTGCTATCATAGCAATTGCAGCTCAACACAAGTGGAAGGTATTTCAAATGGATGTGAAGTTCGCCTTCTTGAATGGTGTATTGAAGGAAGAAGTGTATGTGGAGCAGCCACCTAGTTATGAAGTTGCAGGTGAAAAGATCAAAGTATATAGGTTGAAGAGAGCTCTTTATGGGCTCAAGCAAGCTCCACGGGCATCGTACAGTAGGATTGACTCATATTTGATGAGAAATGGCTTTAGCAAAAGCAATAGTGAGCCCACTCTTTACATCAAGGCAGCAAATAGTAATGTTTTGATTGTTGTCTTGTATGTAGATGATTTGATTTTTTCTGGTAATGATAAGGCTCTAATTGGTGAGTTCAAAGAGGCCATGAAAAGTGAATTTGAAATGATAGACCTAGGTCTCTTGAAGTACTTTCTAGGCATAGAAGTAAAAAAAATGCATGATGGCATCTTTATCTCTCAAGAAAAGTATGCAGGGAAGATCTTGGAGAGATTTAAAATACAGAACAGCAAGGTAGCCCCCACACCAATAGTAGTAGGTCTAAAGTTGAGCAAGGAAGACTCTAGCAAGAGAGTGGATCCAACATTATACAAGAGTATGGTTGGAAGTCTAATGTATTTGACTACAACTCGGCCAGACCTAATGCATGCAGTAAGTTTGATTTCCATATTTATGGAAATACCAAAGGATTTCCATTGGCAAGCGAGAAAGAGGATCTTAAGGTATGTGAAAGGTACCAAGGGATTTGGTATTTTGTATACTACAATTGATGATTTCAAGTTGGTAGGTTATACTGATAGTGATTGGGCTGGAAGCTTAGATGATAGGAAGAGCACTTCTGGATACATGTTTCATATGGGATCGGGTGCAATTTCATGGGCATCCAAGAAGCAACCTATTGTTGCTCAATCTACACCAGAGGTTGAATACATTGCAGCAAATGCAGTAGCATGTCAAGCAATTTGGCTAAGAAGGATCTTGACAGATTTGAATGAAAGGCAAGAGGATGGAACCACAATTTATTGTGACAACATCTCATCAATTGCATTGTCCAAGAATTCAGTCGTCCATGGGAGAAGCAAACATATTGAGATCGGATATCACTTCATCAGAGAGTTGGTGGAGAATGGGGATATCAAAATGAATTTTTGTAGGTCTGAGCAGCAGCTAGCAGACATATTTACTAAGCCATTAGGCATTGGGACTTTTGTGCACCTAAGACAGAGTCTTGGTGTAGTTGATTTGGATCAGCAGTGATCCTTGTTTGTGGGTCTCAGGACAAAGGGGGAGTGTTGAAATTTAACGTCAAGGGCCAGCTGTTTGTCCTCGAGCCCCACACCCATCTACCTTGTCAGCACCGCAGGCATCCATGGTCGGCAGGCATTTAATTTTGGTAGGTGAGATTTTGAATTTGAACTTTGAGAGGGAAAAGAATAGAATGTGACAAAAGGAATGTTTTTCTACATTCATTTTTATCAAGAGCAGATTAAGCAGATCAGAGAGAAGTTGCAAAATTGAGCAGAGAACGAAGAGGAAGGAAGTTTGTGCCTGCAGTTGCACGTGTCTCCTCTGTTCATTCTGTGAGTTTGTTGTTATTTGTTTTTTGTCCTGATGAAGCAGTGATTGCTCCAGGCATCATTGTATGCAACCATTAGAGTTGCAGGTTTAAAAGTTTATTAAAGTTTGAAGTATTATCAATTTAGGGTTATTTTACATTTTTCTGATTGAAGCCGAATGCTCCCAAATTTTGTAATAGTTTAATGCAAGATTGAATAGAAAGCAAACAGCATACTTAATCCATTGTTCTTCATCTTCTATCATTTCATTTGACAAGTTCGGTTGAAAGGTTAAAGCTTTGGCTTTCTGGTTTTAATGGTGAAAGCATTCACGTTGAAATATTTCCTAAGTTATATTTCTTAAGTTTGATACAGAACACTCGGCATCTTCTTTCTCAATTGGAGCCGAGCTCACTCAGCATCCATTGGTGCCGAGCATTTCCTGTGCAAGTGTCGAGCTCCTCTTTGTGCCGAGTTCACTCGGCACCTGTTGCCTGTCACTCGGCACCTTCTTGTGCCGAGCAAGTGCCGAGTAAAACTGGCACTCGGCACCTTCGTGTGCCGAGCAACTTTTAAGTGCCGAACGAAGTTTTTAGGATTAGGATTGTGAGTTTGAGTTGAAATTTAAATTTCTTATATTTTTAACATTGAAGTGCCGGATATGAGCATTGAAAAGTATTTGGGCAGAATTTTTAGATACGTGAACTGCAGCCCTTCTATATTCGTGGTTGCCTATGCTTACATTAATCATCTCATTCAAATGCACCCCAACTTCAGAATCACTTTTTTCAATGTGCACAGGCTTATCACCAGCGTCATGGTTGCATCAAAGTTCATGGAAGACATGTATTTGGGTTTTTATCTTCTTGGGTTTTAATTAGATTACTGAGTTTTTTTTAGCTTCCCTATAACTTGCAATGTGTATTACGTTGACGTGACATGTTTTCTGGTATTATGTGGGGATGGAACAATGTTTTATCTTCAACATCTCAGACTTAAAGCCTTGTCACCTTTAATGTATGTTGGAAACAATTTTATTCTTTTGTTGGCAGACGCCTAGATGTCAATTTGAACAACGCATGCTTTGTTTTGATTTATTTAGGGGTAACATTATGGATTGAAGTTTTAGATAAATCATTTAAACAAATGATTGAAAACCAAAATCTACATTGATCACAGCACGGATCTTTAACTTCTTCTAACCTAATGTTTTTGTACTTGTGAATTGTGTGCAGCAACTACCCAAATTCATATTACGCAAGAGTTGCAGGTGTGATTAGTACTGAGGAAAACCATTACATCAGAGCCATAAATTCTATTGCAACTGCAAATCCAAATCATTCTTCATAATTTTTTTTCTTTTGCTGTAATACTTCAAAAAATAAAAAATGTTTTGTAAGGGCTCAAACTTCAGTTAGATTTTTATTCCTAATTTGTTAAAGGTTTAAATTTGGCTGGTGACTTTTGTCATTCGCTATCCCAATAGTCATATAAAATTTTAGCTAACAATTTTTTCAATTTTTTTAATTTTTTTTATGGAGGATTCAGCTAACGAATTTTGATTTAAATGTAATTAAAAGAATTTAGATATTTTAATTGAAATAAAAATTACAGATATTATCTATTAATCTATTTAAATTTATTATTAGAAATTTTGATAATGATCTATTCAAGTTCACTTTTTAAAATGTGATAAAAGCATTCTACGATAATAAGTTTAAATGAGAATATTTTAAGTTTTAATTTATTCTAGTATTATTTTTTATCTATATTAAAAAAATATAGTAACAAAATTTATTAAGAAGAAATCAATATGAAGTAATACAATTCAACAAACTTAATTAGTGTCCAGAAAAATAAAATCTATTACTAAATCCTCTAAAACTCAAGAATCCTTTATAGACAAGTTTCCCTGGTCCTTAGTATTTAACATATTTTTCCTTTCAGAAGCCTATTTTGCAAAGCACTATATCATCTGATTTCATTCATAGGGAATGTTACAAAAGGTAATAGAGTCTAAATGTTAACTAAGAAGAAAAATCTAGTTGACCACTATAGCCAATTTTCAACTCACTCCATCCCTCTTGCTGGCTCCTAAAAACACCAGGTTTACAATAACAGAATAGCAACTACCACACCTTGGCTAAGACCCTATGAATTAGCCAAATTCAATAATAAGGAGACAACAAAAGGGGTGGACTAACTAACAAGGTTTCTTGCAAACCTTCTATGCTTTAGGCATGGCTTAGAAGAGATTCCTTGATTCCATAACATTCTCATACACGCACCTCTTCCTCAAATCAATAAATAGGTAACTCCATTGTTCAACTACAGCATACCAAAGGAACAAAAGATTTGAGCTAAAGATCTTATGATATGCCTTTCAAACTTGAAGGATGGAGTTGGAAAATAAACTTACAAATAGGTTAAACATGAAAGGGAAACATGATTTTGATTTTAAAAGTTTTAGCAAGAAAGCACATGAGACAACAAGAAATGCACAGCATCAAGCTACATCAAGATTAGTGTCTTATCAATGGGGCAAGGAGTCAAGAGAAACAAGATCATTGTACAATACATTTATGAAACAACTTCATATCTATGATATATTTCCTTGCAAAACTTCACAACAATCACTCTAATTCATCCTATTTATCAAATCCTATGTAATATTAGCAAATTCCCAATTTCTATCAAGCCAACTAATCAATCCCTTGGATTGAAGAATGAAAGATAAAATGAGTACCTCATAACAAGACAATGAAAGAAAAAAGAAATAGCTTCATTTCATTTTAAAACTCAACCGATTTACACATTGGAGAGAAACTAAATCAGAATGTGTTTCCATTAAAATCTTTGTGTTCCTCAAAATAATCTCTAATGATGAGAAAAAAAACTCTGAAGAAAAGCCCCAACTGCCTCCAAAATCTTTTCTAAATTTCCCTCCAAAGTGTTGGAACAACAAAATAAAAGTGTTGGGAAAACCTCGTCCAAGTTTGGAAAATACCTAGATGATGGATTTTGAAAATGATGTCTCTAACTTCTATGGGAAAGCCAAGAAAATGCTTCGTTGTAGAAAAATAACCTCCTATTGTTATAAAACAACCCTCAGTTAAAAACCCCCTTTCCTGGTAAAATAAAAAGCAGACAAAAAACACCACAATCTCTATCAATTATTTTCATCATTATGTGATCACATACATGCAATCTTCTTCATTATTTAAAATTTTCCCTCTTTATTAATATTAGTCAAATCATATAATAAAGTCATTCTTATAAAATGCAAAGGCTTGCAAAATAAAATGCACAGGTCTTTAGAGTAAAATAATGTGCAAGACTAGTCTGATTGGTTGAAAATCAACCGATGATCCTTAAAAGTCCTTTTATTTGATTGGTTCTTACTACCCAATTCGTGGTCCCCACAATTTCCTCTTTAATATTTAATACTCTCCTTGCATGTGCATGTTAACATATGGTGTATTTCCTACTTGTATTTTGATTGGCCTTTTACTTTTCAGTTGGACCCACCATCCTTTATCTTCATCATTTATTTAATCCCCTAAATTCTCTCCTACAATAACATTTGGTGAGGCAACACTTTAATTTAAATTGGAATTATTAAGGTTTATGATTTTCCCTCCAAACCTGAGTCAAATGGTCAACCTGAGAACACATGGGCTTCCACATGTCAACACAGAAGTGGCTCAAGTGCCTACATCATGGCCAGCACACCAGGGCATGTCATCCTTTTCCATGTCACACCATGTGGCATGTTTTGATTAACTCTCAGATCCACCTCAACATCATCAATTCAGTGGATGCCCCCATCATATGTTGTTGTATTGCATTTTTGTGAAGCTCTAACAACCTCCTTTCACAAATGTAATATTCCAACACCTTTTTTTCTACGCATGTTATTATCTACGAGGTCTCAAGTGTCATGTGACACCTTATCATGTTTTTACATTCTTTTAGTAGACTCTCCTGAAGTTATGATACAATGACATGTCCTCTCCATCCTATTGGCCTCCTCAAAATCCATTCCACACGTCACAAGTTGGTTCATTTTCAAACTACACACATCATTACATGTTAGCACTATGTCATGACATACTCTCTTGACATGAGTACATTAACATTAGCGCTAGCTAATCTCTAAATGAAATGCACCAAAGATTAAAAAAATTCAAACATGGTTTGTTTTAAAATTCATGAAAACATAGCAAAATTTTCTTTAAAAAATTGTTATTTTTTATCACAAAATATACATCATGAAGATCAAATGCTGAAAATTTCAAAAAAATCATTGTGTTTTTATTTTTTTGAAATTTAGTCAATGGTTAAATTTGTAGAGAATTACTTTTAAAATGGATCCGCCATCCTTTATCTTTATCATTTATTTAATTCCCTAAATACTTTATTGTGCATCATGTTAATAAAATGGTCAACCTAAACACATGGGCTGCCACATGTCACAACATGATTGGTTCAACTGCCTTCATCATGGCCAACTCTCTAGGCCTTGTCATCCTTTGCCATGTCGCTGCTACGTGACATGTTCTAGTTGACTCTCGGATCTGCCTTGGCATCTTTAATTCATTGGGCATCCTGCTATGTGTCATCATCTCAAATTTTTATGAACCTCTACAACCTCAACCTCCTCCTAAGAACATGAGATGCCCACACCTATCCATCGGCTTACCCCATTATCTATTGGGTCTTGAGTGCCATGTAGTGACTTATCATGTGTTTGCATTCTTTTGGTAGACTCTACCAAAATTACGACATGTGACCTCATTGTCGTAGTGGCCTTCTCAAAATTTGAACCATGTATCACAGGTTGGGTCATTTGCAGACTACACACATCATTCCATTTCAATGTCATGTCATTAGTTTTGTTAGTCAAACTTTGTCTTAGTTTTATTTGACATTTCAATGAGTGAGCATTATTATTTAAAAGTAACAAAATTTTCATTTCTCTACCCAGCATTAGATAAACCCCAATGCAAAAACTAGCTCATATTACCTCTATTGAAAATGTAGCACTCCCCATTGACAACACAGGCATGGCATCAACAATATCCAACCTACACAAATTTGGTCCTCTATCATTAATGTTCACACCTAGAAACTCAACAAGCATAAGCCCAATTTGAATCAGTAGTTTCACTTAGTTGGCCCCTCTATTTTTTTAAAACACTGCTAGTGAAGCTCCTCTCCCTTTTGACTCTGCTCTATTTGTGTCCATTGATCACATTAGCACCTTATGTGAATTCAATTTTTTGCCCCTAACATTACCTGCATAGTCTCCCAAAATAAACAACTTCCATCCATAATCATTTGTACACCTCTGCACATTAAGGGCTTGTTTGTTTGCTGGAATAGGAATAGGAAAATCAGAATTGATTCAATATTCTCTGTTTGCTCTGCCAAATCAAAATAGGGAATACAGAATTCTATTCCAATTTTACTCCAAAAACAAGGATATTTCCATTCCAAAAAAAAATTGTTATTGAAATGGCCCATTCCTATTCCACATAATACTTTTCAACATTTTACAATTATTTGGAGTCTACCATTTTCATTTTAGAGCTCATTCTTGACCCATTGTTTTCACAGTTCCCACCAAGTTTGTGGAGAAGGGTTTTTGCACTGGTCATGTTGTGGAGGACAGTCGATGCCATTATTTTCATAGTTCCCAACGAGTTTGTGGAGGAGGGTTTTTTCTCTAGTCACATTGTGGAGGATGATTTGTGCTTCATTTTGTTTTCTACTACAAAAAAAAAAAAAATAGTTGTCTTTGTGCTTTCATTCTATTTTCTACTACAAAATTTATGTACTTCATTTTCGCACTAGGGTATTTGTACATATATTTTTGTTAGTGTATCCATGTTTCATTTTGGGTATTGTCTTTCGTATATTAATGTGATATCTGGACTATTTTTGTACCCTAACTATTTTATGTTTATCTTATGGTTTAGTTTTGTTTGGTGGTGCCAATGCATAGGTAATAGTCATGTTCTACAATGAAGAATGTTATAGAAATTACACATGTTAGACTAATGAGATGGATATCTATCAATGAGTCAACTATTTTATTTTGAGCATAACATGATATGAATTAGTTTTCTTTTTGTTGGTTATTAGTGCCTAGGTTTGGTAAATGTTTTATATATCCTGTGTATTTGAGCTTGAATTACAAATTGGAATAAACTATCATCTGTGAAAAGAGTTTGAAACCAGTGCTTTATATTTGCACCTTGGAAATCATATTTTCACTATTTGGTTAAGGAGCCATGACATTCCTAGGGTTTACATTCATACAGGAAACCCTACTTCTACAAAATATAAGTTTGCATCATTTATTACTGCCCTAGAACTTGGAGTTTGCACCAGTAATTCATTACCTGAGTTGGTGGCTTGAGTTTTTGGAGCTGCGAACATTCACAGGGGTCCTATGATTGCAAGAAAAGTCTATAGATATTTGTTTGGGCTTGTGATTGGAGGAATTGAATAGGCTTTTCTCATTGCAAACTCTGTTACAAGTTCTTTAATTGTCAAGTTTAAACATGTAGAAAGAAATAAAGATTCTGGATTGTCATGAGTTAGGGGGTTTTAAAGATATACCCATGAAACCATTGCCATTTTTTTATGGAAGATTTAATTAGTGATCTTTAAGCATGTTATGTGTATTTTTAGTAGATGTAATCATTGATCTTGTGCCATTCTTCTATTGAAGTTGCCTAAGTTATCTATCACTGCTCTACAGTTTAGCTGGGGGATACACACACACAACCTTGAGAATCAATGTGTAGGTTAATTTGTTTGTGAAGATGGTATGCCATCTCTTTTTTGAAATTCTTCCCACACCCTTTGCCTATATACTTGATGATTGAGATACCTTTTTGAATAGCTTTGTGTAAGAGCCACTAGCTTATTGTTAAGTTGAAATCCCAACGTAGAGATCTATCAGTAACTGACAAAAAAGGAGAGCCACCTTGGAGGGCATTGGATATCCTTTTGTAGGCTAGAGAAATGCTATGGATTTTGGGTTTTTTCAATTCCATACCAGCCAATTCTTTTTTCATAAAAAATCATTCCAACATGACAGGGTGGCCCATCTAAAGAAGAGTGCCTTTTCTTTTGCATTCTATTGGTAGACCATAAAAAGTCTCATGATTCTATTAAGCTTCTCATTTTGATAATTAGAAATTAACCAAGCTGAATAAAGGTAAGTATGTCACTCGGGATGTATCTTTCTTGACCTTAGCAAACACTCAAAAGCTATAATTTCATTGGAATAGGGGACATAGCAAAAGGTATGTTGCGATATCTAATAATAGTAGGACATGTCTATTGTCATCCTGTATCATTCATCCATTGAGGAGAAGAATCATGCTAACCAAGAATAGTGAAACAATGATTTGATGAGGAGCTAATCTAACCCTGAATCTGATCTCTTGACCACATAATCAAAATTTCATTCAAGTTAATCCACAAACAAATTAGTGTCATCTAAAAATTGAGTTTTTAAGAGCTTTTCTTGGTTTAGGAGGGCATGTAAATTATCTAAAGCAATTTTTATTTTTATTTTTTGCCAAAAAAAAGACCAGTTTGCTCTAGCAATAGCTTTGTTTATCAACAAATAATCTATATTGTTTGGCAATAGCGAATCCTATGATATCAACCATCAACCCTACATCATCAATAATTGTTATCCTGGAATAATGTTCAATCAATTATATTATGTCTTGATCATTAGCTCATCCATCACAATTGACATTTTAATATTCAAGTCTGGCCATGGCCCTGCTTTAGAACTTGTAATGCATTTTTTCTTCCCATTTTCCACTAACAAAAATCATTGAATTTCTCTCAAATTTCAACTTTTTTGCATCTAAAAACTTTTCACATTTTCATACTAAGAAATGGGGCTTATGCTATAGTTGCATTATTAGTTCCTTCAGTGAGCTTCTTGTATGCCAGCCCAATTATATTCAATCTTTAATGCTACAATTTACTTCCA